>JAFBJU010002091.1:90801-100801 GCA_016785305.1 Colistium nudipinnis | reverse complement strand
AAACTTGCATTACATTTTTTTATATATAAAGCCTGTATTAAAAGCATTTTTAATTACATTTTAATTGTTTTATTATTACAAAGTCTGGACACGTTTCAAGAGAATTTGTATGATGATAAAACGGATTTTTTTTTATAATAATTTCTCAACATTCCTGGCTCCATAGCACCAATATAAAACACCCTGAGCCCAGCACCAAAAGAAATATAGAAATTAAAACAGCTCAAGAAAAAGCTGGGATGGATTAATATTCCTTTTTACCCACACTTGACCTTTTCATTTTTGGACGTGCTGCCTTTTGTTCCCACATTTTCCAGCAGTAATTAGGTGATTAGGATTTGTCCACGTGGAGCCGGAGGGGATTCTCCTGTGTTCCAGTTGGAAACAGTAACCCTAAACTCTCCCCTCATCCTCTGCTCCTGGCTCAGCTCGACCGCTCTCCAACCATCGTCAAGGTTACCACAGCCACTGTGTGTGCAGTGTGTGCGTGCGCGCGTCGGTTTCTTTTTTTTTTAAATATGATTTTCACTCTGCGTGCGTGTGTGTTCCATTTCCTGGTTTTCCTGTTTGTTATTGAGGTCATGACGGAGGCAGCAGAGCTGGAATTGGGGAGGTTTGTGCGGTGTGCTGTGTGCAAGCCGATCCTGCGCAGAATGACGCTCCGTTGGCCGAGCACAGTGTGTTTTAGTGGTGCGTGTGGCTTTGGAGATCTCACTCTCAAACTGCCCTCACTGGGACTGTTTTGAAGTCCGCACCAGTGGCTCCATACATCATTTCTCCCAGTCTGCAATGTCGCACGGCGGCCAAATTAAAATATAGAAGAAAAAATAATAATGAAGAACGTCCGATTGGCTCATAGTCCCTCTTTGATTTTCGTTTTTATTGCCAAATTGTTTTGCTTGCGGTGATTCATCACAGTGAAAGCTATATTTCTTATATATACAATATACAAAACCGACCCGTGAATTCCAAACCACGTACTTGGCCAACATCCTCAAATCTTAGGTCAAAATCATATCTTGCATAGTGTCATTATGACCGTGACGCCTGTCACGACGAACCACACGAAGCCGTAATGAACGGGTGCCGCGTCACACTGCAGCTTTCTGCAAAAGCAATCAAAATTAGCCCGTCCTGGACCCCGTGGCTATACCTACCTTGAATGTATGGCGCAGAGATAGAGAGATAAAGGAGAAACACAAGATGAACATGGAACAAAGGTGAGGCAGAGGACAGGTAGAGAGGCCGTGTTGGACAGCTGGTGTTCGTCTTTCCATGTGGCCATGAGATAACATCTTTTACCTTATTCACTGCAACCCACATACACTCTGCTCTATTGTGCACGGGTAAGCTGGTATGTCAGAGAAGGGAGGAACAGCCTTGCCCGGTTGCCGTAACAACACTGTGGATCAAAGGGAGGCTGCAGGGTGTGTGAGAAAGAGAAACAGAGAGAACGCGCACACACGCACACACAATCATTGTATTCTCGGGTATTTGTTTGTGTTGCATTCCAGATTTGGTCTAAATGTGTCTTTTTTTTTTTGTTAATCACCCTTAATTAAAGGGATAACATTTGGAGGAAAATAAATTGAGGTGCATTAAAAGGATTCAGAAAACCAGGGATGATGTGGAACTTGGTGGGACGAGGCTCCAAAGTGGCTATGACGACGCACTCATAGAAAAGAGCCACATTGACAGCTTACACATCCACCATGTCCGATATCATTCCTCAGGCGCAGACCACCAGAGCAGAGAGCCACCCTCAGCACCCTGTGTGTGTGTTAATGGTGCAGAACAGCACAGGCGTCCTGCACACACACACACACACACACACACAAGCACACACACACAGGGTCACCCTCTGATTCCTCTCCATCTTTCCACTGCCCATAAAAAAATGGAGGAAGAAAGTTTCGGTGCATAAAGCGCACACGCACGCACGCACGCACACACACGCACACACAGGCACGCAAGCAGGTCCCTCCGACGCGGTTCCGCTGTCACAGTCGCACACATGTCAGAGAGGATGAGAGTGTGTGCGCGAGTGTGACTTGTGTTTGGATGTTCTCCGTGTCAGGCCCACACTTTGATCTGTCCTCGGGGTGTCCGCTGGCAGCCATGTTTGTTTGCCCTGCGAGGTAGGCTACCTGTGTAATTACCTCTAACGAAGTGACTTGTTTTGATTCGGCCCTGAAATCTAATCCCCCCCCGCCCCCGGCCCCCGGGATGAAGACGTGGAAATGAGGTCTGAGGTTACTTTGTGGATTTTTTGAAGTTGTCAGGCTTGGCTGGGACTAGACAGCCGAGCTGTTTCGCGTGGGGTGAAAAGGTTCAGCCGGCGACGTTCGTATTGTGAAGAGGGACGTTCCGCGTAGTGTGGGTTTTGGATGGTGGCAGTGGCGCTTGTGTCCTCCACCTATAGAACTTTCACAATCACCCTCTTTTTTTACCCCCCTCCGCCTCGTCTTTTTTGACTCATCACATAAACACGCAGTCGATGCTCAAAGACGTGGAAGAAAAAGGAAAAAATGTTGACTCAAACATGATCCTTCAGCCTGAACGGCCCATAGGTCTGCTCCTGTGAATCATTTAAGTCCTGGCAGCAGTACAAGAAGAAAAAAAAAAACAACCTCAAAGAGAAGGTTGTTGGCAGGAGGCTGCAGCTCTTCACCTCTCAGGAAAGGTTAGTGGGAACACAATGTGGCCGTCCCTCCATTTTTCAGCTCTCTCCTCACCTCCCTCTCCGCTTCCACACGTCGTTTCTCTGTGGTCCTATGTCTTTATCTCACCCGTACTCCGGGGCACTTTGTCTGCTTTTGCTTTTGTCTGAATTGGCTATTCGCATTGCTATTGATTTGTTGCCCATTCACTCACCTACAAATGTATTTTCAACATTCGCTAATTGTGCTTTGGTCCTGTCAACGCAGAATGCATATGCAGCCTAATGTGTTGTTTTCTATCATTTTTTTGCCGTTTCTTTTTTTGTTTGTTTTTTGGTGAGTCAGTGTTTTGGAGTTTCGTCGTCGTTCGCACTGTCAAGGCGCCCAAAAGAAAAAGGTAACCGGGCGCAAGAATCGTCGCGCACTGCAGCTGGCCGTGCCGAAACTGAAGTTGGAGCGTCTCAGCTTTTCGATGCATTACGTCCATGACACAGGGCTTACTGTAGAAGGCCATAGAGCTTCCCATAGGCTTCCTGCAGCCGATAAGAAATGCAAACACGCCGGGTCACCAGAAGCACACATCACAGCAGCTAATGAAGGGGTGCTGCATGGCATAGGGGAAACCTGGGGTAGGTTTGGGCCTGGTGTGCGCTCTCACACACTGATCCGTGTGTTTGCAGGACAGGCGATGGACTGTACCAGCCAGAGAAGTGTCCCTTCACACACGCCACCCGCTGAGCGTGCGCTTTTTTTTTTTTTGGGGGGGCGTATAAACACGACACCTCAAAAGTGAGACCATGTGTGCGCACGTGTTTATGTCTGTGTGTACTCCACCTCCCCGTCCTCACCCCCTCTGCAGACCTTAATCCATGCGGGTGGGGATGTAAAGGAGATGGGTGGGTGCAGGGATGGGTGGAGGGGAGTGGGGGGGGGGGGGCTGTCTGGTGCTCAGTGTTTATTTGCTCTATCTCTCTCTCTCTCTTCTTTCTGCGAGGAGAGCCAAAGTTGGAGACCCTGCATGAGGGCTGAGGGTAAATCCGTCTTCTTCCTCCTCTTCACCCCTCCACCCGGTCTCCTATCTCCTTCCTGCACCTCATAAGGAGTGCATTGAGAAAAGGCCAGCGTGTTGTTGACATTTAAATGGTGCAGGAAATCCAGATGAGACTGACCCAGTCAGATTGGACCGCGATGACCAGCGAAAGACATCTCTCCCTGCTGCCTGTCAGATGGATCACAGGGCCAATACTATGGCCACTTATTGGGTGCTGGTAATCTGCACACATCATCTCACACACAAGACCTCAAATGTGCCTTTAATGGTATCATAAACATATATGGTACATACAGAGAAAATATGTTTTAGACCATAAGTATAACGTAGGCGTATTGCATACGCTCATGTTGTTGGCCGTTTTTATTTTATTCCAAGATAACTACTAAGATACCATTCTAATGGCAAAGAGTCCAGTCTCAATCTGGAAACAGCAGCAAATCTTTCCAAGACAAGCGTATTATCATGGAAAAGAAAGCCAGAAATAAAACAATAAATCAATGTTATTGATAAAGCACTTTCAGACTGCGTTTAATTATATTAAAACTACTAAAATAGGCTTTGAATGCTATTCTCTTGCCAATATCAATAGTAAGCCTATTAGCATGATTTATATTATTATTGATATTATTATTTGCAAAGCATTGTTGCCCATTGTCTATATACAGGGTCATATAATTACCACGATTAAACCCTTCATGTCAACACCATTTCCCATAATAATGACAATAAGAGTAGATTTAAAAGAAATGTTTTCCTGCGCACTGCTCCTACCTTGTTTCCAGAGGCCCGGCTGGTTGTTGCAACGGTCCCGAACTGACCCGGTGGATCCGTCCGCCACATTCCACCCGCACGCGCTATCATAAACATCCTCGTCCCAGACCTCGCGAGGGGCAGGAAGTGCGCGAGGACAGGAATTCCACTCTTTCAAATTACATTAGGACACGGTTCCCGAGTTTATTATAGGCCCCGCGTGGCACGCACACTGCGCGTATTAAATACATATAAGTGGGGCCTATATGCCAAACCAAAGACCGGGTCTATATGTCAGAATATAGGTTGGTTAATGTGGAATATTTGTGGCATTTTGTGTCTGCTTTAATAGGATGCGTTGCTTACATCATATATATTTACTGCCGAGAAGAAAACACTTCCACTCAACTTACCTTTTTTTTTATTATTGTAATTTCTACAGATTATTTGTCTCACCCTCATTCCATCAGACATGGTTTGGATGATTTTCTGCTGTGGTGAGGTGATTGTGGCTTATACAGGGATCTTCACTCAAATCGTAATTTGGCCCGTGACAGGCGAAGTCTTGCTCCAGTGCGCACGACTTGGATGAGAATTAATTTTCATATAATCCGCAGTGTTTCAGTAGTCGTGTGTGAGGGAGTGCAGTGACACTGAGAGGATATGTTTTATTTTTTGGTGGGGCGGATCAAGCGATAACTTGAGAAAGTCTTTTGGAGGATGTATATTTATCTAAGAGGAAAACACAGAGTTTTCTCCGTCTGAAATCTGAGTGTCTCACTCATCCCACGCAGCTCCACAAAATCCACTTCATGGTTATCTATTCGTTTTGACATCACACACCGTAGTATTATGCATCCCCTCTCATGAATAAATCAAGTCAAATGAACATTTATTTGGAATTTTACATCTTGCGGATCAGATAATATAATTTCCCTGACCCGGATATCTTGTGTGTGTGTGAATCAGAAAGTTTCGTGGGAAATATCAAATGTGTCTATTTTAAATTTGAAAATAAATGAAAAATAAATTATATGAATAAATCAGAAATTCCGAGAAACCTTGTGTGAAAAACTTTTTTAACTTTAAATCACTGCAAATGTCTGGGCCCACGCTGTAGCCATAGTTTCCGTTCATTTATATATGAATTCTAATATTATGCTTTATTTACCAACTTATTTATATATTTATTTATTATTTATCAAACCATTTGAAAAGAAAAACAGGCTCTCAAATTAACATTCCTCAGCAACTCACCAAATCCTCCAACCAGTTCGGGTTTCAGGCTCCTTGTTTTGTTTACGGATTGTCGACACGCTAGTTTACAGCTTTGTTGTGACGTGACGCGCGTGACTGTGGCAGCTCGCAACCCGACAAAGTTACAGATAACTGAGGAGGGAATAATAATAATAATAATAATAATAATACTATTATAAATAATATAATTGTTATCACGAAAGCGTTACAGCAGCAACTGTAATTTTCAAGAACTGTAAAATTCCTGGTAAATGTTAATTTGAATATAGTCTCATCCACAAAGTGATATTACAGCTAAATAATACTATATTTTGTATTTCAATTTTTTGGTGACCACTTTTGGCTCTGTGAAGAAGTTTGGGGCCCCTCTGTATAAACAGAGCACGTTTTATTTTTCAATTATTTAATATTGTCTTATATGACTGGGAATTAGTGGCTGTGTTGATGGTGGTTTCTTTTATTGTTTTGAATAATGTTTAAATTAAACTTAACAAAAAAAAAAGGTTTAGAGGCCAACACTTTATTTCATTGCAATAACTCCCGAGTTCAATTTACACTTGATCTTAAACAGAATGACTTCCTCTTCTCAAAGGTGTGTTGAGTGACACCTCTCCTTCTGCCTTTGGTTTGATTGCAGGACCAGGGAAGACGAGAAGACCAGACTTTCTCTGGAACAATAAAGGAAGACAAAGCACCCGCCGAAATCATGAGGTAAAGGCAAACAATGGACAAAGGGACTTATTCTGTGGTCTTCATTTGATTTTCAAAAACTCGCCAACCAATGCATATCTCTTTGGATGTGTGTGTTACGTGTAAATGGAGTATAACCCAGATTAAAATAAAGCAAAGGGCCTAATCAAATTGAACTTTTTTTTTCTCATGAAACCATTCATTTAGTTTCAAATAAACAGAGAGGAACAATGTAAATAAGTTATATGTATTAAAATCATTAAATGAAATCTGCCAAATGATAACTGTCTTGTGCGGTTACAGTGATTGAGTGCACATGCACCCTGAATGGGGTGATGCTTTTCGCAGAGCCAAATACTTTGGCGTAGCAGCGTGCACGATGGCGTTGTGGAGATTATCTGGAAATGTTCTTGGCCTTAAACATGTGAGAAAGACACAGAAACGGGGAGGGGGGGCAACACCGTGAGTCTGCGGGTAATTGCACGTTGAGAGATGGCTGGCTCTCAGCTGCTGTCGCGGCCACGGCTGCAGAGCGGGTGATGACACACATGCCAATGCTGCTCCACCTGCACGGGCTCCCAGAGCGGCACGGAAATAAACTCCCGGAGAAAGCCGAGGGGGCCACCCGCATGGGTGGGCCCGCAGAAATGTATACCTCCGCGCGCGCTTCCCACTCACGGTGAGCTAATTAAGCCGCACCGTCCACCCAGACTGACCCACAGAGCCGTGGACAAAATGTGCCCTGCGTCTTTGGAGCGAGGTTATGGGATGCATGAGAGCCTCCACCTGGCGGAGTTCATGGTCGGAGTTTGGGTGAAGGACCTCGGTGCAAATACATTCATGCAGACAATACACAAACTGGAAACATGTGGAAAGGTCCGTATTTAAGATAATAAATGTGTTCAACTATAGGCCTATAATTAATATTAATTTCTATCTATCTTTTCTACCCTTCTCATGTTCTCTCTTTCTTTCACGAGAAAACGTTTAATTCATTGCATCTATTGCTTTGGTTGAATACAAAGCATTAAGGAAGAGATGTGCATACACAATAATTCGAATGGTGCATTCATACAGTTCTTTTTATTATTCATTCAAGAAACTCCTTTTTAAAGGCACATGTATGTAATAATATAATGTTCCATTTCTTTCCCCCCTTGGTCTGGTAAACACACATTTCAGCGTGTTTAAGGGGAAACGGATTATTTTTTCATCCACTGTAACGTCCGGAGGCGGATCTCGGGATGCGCACAAATCACTGAACACTACGTCTCTCCGCCGAGAGCATGGGGGCAGAGGCAGCCTGTCAGTGGACCTGAGAGAGGAGGAAAGGGCTGGACTTACTGACTCACTAACCACAACTTGGGCTGCGACTGCATCAGTTAAGAAAAATCCCCGTGGAAGGGAGGAGCAGGTCTGGTGCATGTCACCTTCAACGAGCTGCTGCTGCAAAACAAAAATCCAGATTCCTCAGTGCGCCGCTTGGAAGAGGAGCTTCACCTGGAGCTGCGCGCGGAGCTCCTGCACCTCGTCGGTTTAGGTTGTAAAAAGAACCGTAAGAAAGTTTTCGTTTGTTTGTTTTTTTGGTCCGGATCTGGATCTGGACTTTTGTTTTGTTGTTGGTGTGCACGATGATGGCCACTTACCAAAACTCGGAGGATGACGCAATGGCACTGATGATCCACGACACCAACGCCGGCAAAGAGAAGGAGCGGCCCAAAGAGGAGCCGGTCCAGGAGAAGGTTCCGGAGAAGCCGGACCCGTCTCAGAAACCGCCCTACTCCTACGTCGCCCTCATCGCCATGGCCATCCGGGAGAGCACGGAGAAGCGCCTCACTCTGTCCGGTATTTACCAGTACATCATCAGCAAGTTCCCCTTCTACGAGAAAAATAAGAAAGGCTGGCAGAACAGCATCCGACACAACCTGAGTCTCAACGAGTGCTTCATCAAGGTCCCGCGGGAGGGCGGCGGGGAGAGGAAAGGGAATTACTGGACCCTGGACCCGGCCTGCGAGGACATGTTCGAGAAGGGGAACTACAGGAGGCGCCGCCGGATGAAGCGGCCGTTCAGACCTCCGCCGACGCACTTCCAGCCGGGGAAGTCCTTGTTCGGAGGGGACGGCTACGGCTACCTGTCCCCGCCCAAGTACCTGCAGTCCAGCTTCATGAACAACTCGTGGTCGCTCGGCCAGCCGCCCACCCCGATGTCCTACACGTCCTGTCAGATGGCCGGCGGCAACGTGAGCCCCGTCAACGTGAAGGGACTGTCGCCCCCCTCCTCCTACAACCCGTACTCCCGGGTGCAGAGCATGGCGCTGCCCGGCATGGTGAACTCTTACAACGGCATGAGCCACCACCACCACCCGGCGCACCCCCACCACGCGCAGCAGCTGAGCCCGGCCAGCGCGGCGCCTCCGCCGGTCTCCTCCAGCAACGGAGCCGGCCTCGGGTTCGCCTGCGCCCGCCAGCCGGCGGAGCTGTCCATGATGCACTGCTCCTACTGGGAACACGAGACCAAACACGCGGCGTTACACACGAGGATTGATATTTGAAGTTTTAGCCTCTGCGTGAAAAACGAGGGGGGACTCTTGACAGCGAGAGCAATTTAAAAAATTCCTGTGATTTCAAAACAGAGCCGAGAGTATTTTTTTTTTGTTTGTTGAAGAGACCATTCTTGACGAGCTGTTTGGGTCCAGCTGACGTGAGGAGGTATGCCGTGAAAAAAAGGTTTTGCCAAATGGGAACGGGAGTTAAAGAGGTCACCGGGACACATCAGGTAGCACAAACCTCTGGGAGCCATTTCGTGCGCCTGTGTTACACTTGGACTGTTGGTCATAAATTGTAGTCTGAAATGTGCCTGTGAAAAAAACATTCACGGGGATATAGACAGTGCCTCAGTTGTTTGCGATGGGCCTGTGCGTAATGGTCCCCCTCAGCTTTACGCACGGCTTTTACGAACGATGCCAAATGACACTTGAGCATAAGATTACCCTAATTAAGTCCGTGCTTTAATATGTCTGGCCTAAAGTAACACGCACCGTATCGAGGCCTGCGTGGTGACATTTCACCTCCTGTTGTTAGACGTGTTCAGTCCAAAAGGCGAACGTGTAGGTAGAGATCCATCAGACTGCCAAAAATATACAATTCAGGGTTTTCCATATTTCTTGATCCCATTTGTATGTATGATATGATTTGCAATATGACGCCAGCCAAGTGCCAGGTTTTTGTTAATCTTTCTATTTTTTTTTTTTTATAAACTTGATTAGCTATATTGTGTCCTTAATGTTGGGGCCATGTTTCATTTTAATAGCACTTTTTCCTCTTTTCTAGATTTGTGAATTTCTTAATAAACTTGTATAAGTAAAACAGTGGTCATGAACTAATCTGTTTTATGCTTTAGGCTCTGATCACCACTGTTGCCACTATAGTCAAACAGCAACCATTAGTAAACCAGTCTGTGAAGGAAATGCAGCGTGAATATATTTAACCTAATTTATCCAGATCAGAAAGTTCCATCTATCAAACAGAAAGTCTCCATTTCCATCTACAGTAATGATGGCGTTAATAATAATAATAATAATAATAATAA
>JAFBJU010002091.1:69978-89523 GCA_016785305.1 Colistium nudipinnis | reverse complement strand
ATGAATATATATATATATATATATATATATATATATATATTGCATTTTAGCATTCGCACAATTGATATGAATGGCTGATAATATGATTGAAGCGATCATTTCATTTTACTTCTGGGTTTTTAAGGCAAGTCGGCAGCCATCGTCCATGTATCTTATCTTATCTTTTTAGACTGTCAATTTTAACTTCTAATTGTTTTACTTCTGTACACACACAACCGCCCGCCCCCCCTCTCTCTCACACACACACACACGGCAGGTGTGCATTTGCGCAGAGAGGTTGTCGGTTCAGCCGAGAACAATGGGCCTGGACACAGGATGTCTCAGCGGTGGGGAGGGATAAGGCCGGCGGAGGTCCACAGAGGCCAGCTCCACTACACCAGCCTCTTCTCCACTCATTATAAAGTCAGCTGATTTTGTTTACGACAAATAGAGTGTAATAGGCTGTTGAATATTTACTACTGTCAAATCAAATTAACTGGTTATTTTAATAAAGTTGTTTTTAATTGCTATTGTCTACGTGGAGCAAACTATAAATAATTGTTTTATTGCTTTCACACAAAGTGCATTAATTGACAACTATTATCAAAATTCCTAATCTCCTTTATCAGTCTTAACCACCTACAAATTATATTACTTTTTATATCGTTTTTAAATGCTAACACAATCAAAGCGTTTTTTTTTTCTTTTGCTGCAGCCACGTTTTAATTTATTGAAAATAATATCAAATTTGACAATAAAATAAAAAATAATTCCAAACACAGCTGAGAGCAGTTTACAGCTGACGACCTACCCAGGTGAACTGTGTTTGTCTAAATTGCTCATCAAGCAGATGAAAGAAGATGGCTTCTTGATTGGATATATGGATTAGAGAGGACAGGTCGGTGGAGAGAGGAGAGAGACAGAGAGAAGAGGAAGAAGAGAGAAGGGCAAGGAGTTTGATGTTTGATTGTTGACCATGTGGTGAATCATTGTGTCTTTGATAGCTGCGTTGCAACAGATGCATCAATATTGAAAATGTTCCGGCAAAACAATAGGTGAGACATGCATCCCTCAACTATTGAACTACATTTTACAGTACAGTGCATGATTTTAATATTTTACATAATTTCCCAATGTTTACACCTGCAACACAACGACAATCGCCAGAGTCCTTGTAAAACATAAAATAAGGTTGAAGCAGTTGTACACCGTCTCAGTTGTACTTGGTTGATCTTATTAATTTATAATTATTTTAATAATTAAATACTTATTTATAAGAACAAATAAAAATCATACTAGATATGAATTCCATTTTTATGAAATGCTCTCTGTTTCGTTGTATTTCAGTGTGACATTTTCTTAGTAAAAAACGTCACTTCTGCAAACAATACAACATGTTCTGTAAACATACAATAAAGCAGGCGTGTGGGTCTATATGAACAAAAAAAAAATACGGTGTAAAATAATATAGTATTTGTGTTCAAATCACTGCGTGTGAATTTTAAATAAATACATGTCTGTATTATTCCTTGTGTTATTTATGCACGAGGTGAAAAGGTTTGTGATGTGTGTGCTTTTGTTTTTGGTGCGACTGCATAACCGAGATTGTGTGTCCCTTGTTGTGTGACAGATTACCATCAACGAGAGCGAGCGGGGTCAAGTCACTGTAGCAGCAACACGTTTGACCCCCGTTGCGCACGCGCGCACTCACACACGGGAGCGTACCTGGACTCGTTCCGGCAGAGGCCCAGCGGCGACGCGACCCGGACGGACGAGTCACACGCAGGTTGCAGGTTTCCCAATGGCCGCACACAATCGAAATTCCTGGCATTCTCACTCATGTTTGAGATGGAGGAGCGACAGTTTCCACCAAGGAGCGGCGCACATTGAAAAGGAGCGCGCGGGTCACCACTGTTTGGTATACATCTGGTCCAAACAGGAAAATATGCAAAGATTTGATTCGCAGAAGATCCGGCGATTGTCTGAATCAGCATGAGATTTTGTTTTTGTCTCTCTCGTTGCAGCAGAAGTACTCGACGTTTCATTCTGCATCTGTGTTATTGCTGTGCCATTGCTCGGTGCAGAGGTGTTTATTTTCTCTGGTGAATCTCCAACCCAAGCAACCTGTCACGGTGATCTACGTGATGTTTTCAGTGGCCGCTGATTCCTATCTTAATGACGACCCCCTGCGAAACAATAGATTACATGCAATAATTCTTTAATAGGCCACAATAATTACAATAGAGCGTGTTGATACACTGCCACCGTTTATAAATAGGGATGACAGCGTTTTGTTAACGGGGACCTCTGGTCAACGGAGGTTCAACAAATGTCCAGAAATACCGTGGCTATAAATACACCCCCAGTGTCATCTATGCAAGGAAGAAGATGGACTGTCATCTATTCACAGAGGAAAAAAACCATCACGCACTGACCTCTGTTTAGCCTCCAGCCATCAGATGTCAAATACACTGCCAACACCACAGTCTGTCCAAGTGTGTGTGTGGGTGGGTGGGGGGGGCAGGACCCTGTGACCTTCAGAGGAGATGGAGAGGCAGTGGTCCACTGGGTTTATGGTTACATGTTGATTCCAAATATTATTTGAAATTAAATGATTAATTTATTCATGAAGATAGATGTCCAGAGCAGGTACTCCATGACTCACTTGACCCGTTCAACATCACGAGATACCACTTCCCAGCCGTACCTGGTTATGCTCCAACAGGGTTGTTTCAACATAGAAACACGCAAGGCAGATTTTTACCAGCACTCTTCTGATGTGCATTTGTGAATGTGTGTGATGTGGATGGGGCGGAACTGGCCCGGCTTCTAGTGTAGAGGGGAAATGCGATAAAATGTTTCCGTCCTCTTGATTATGAGCTGCAAATTGCTTTGTCGGGATTTTAAATGGCAGCTCTTTTCCCATCATGCCCTGATGGAGTCTATTTTTAAAACCCTTTCCTTTGTCACCCCCCCTTCACACACACACACACGCACACTCAAACACACACTCACACACACACACTAAAAAACTTCCGCAGGGTTGGCAACGAGAAGCTATTAGGATAACTCTCCTTCTGTTAACATGTCAATTAATCAAAGATGAAACCAAACTCCCGCAGGGGTCATTAAGGCCCAGCACCTGTTCTTTTGATACTGTAGGCTGTATAATAAACCAGTACTGCTCCATGGTCAGACCTCTGGAGACACAGGAGAGATATGATCACTGCAAATCAGCTATTCATCAGCCACCTATCAGTTATCGAAATGTAACCTCACTAGGATATGGATGCCAAACACAGAGCTCATGGCCCGACCAAAACTATTTCAAAATGCCCGTTCATGTACACTGCCAAAGCAGTAGAGTGCAGACCAAATGAAAATAAATCTAAAAAGGCTCATTCTTCTTGGATTAGGTAGTGAGTGAGTCAGTTATTATAACTGGTCTAATTCTATATGATCTTTAAATTGTACATTTTGTGAAATAAGTCTGTCAATGGCTGTAATATACACATCAAAACAGGAAGTTGGCTTTAGGCCCCGACCATTGCCCCGCCTCTATGTACATGCCAAACCCAATTCCAGGTCAGATTTCACACCTCGGGATCCGATTTCAGCCGTATTTCTTTCAAGTAATTACATACCTCTTGGCAAGGCCTCACAATTAAGCAAATGATTATATTTTGATATCCATAATTATACGCATTCACATAGGGTACCCTTTCAAGTTAAATGTGCTTTGTATTATACGCTTATCATCCGTGATGAGATTATGCACAGTGTGGGTTTGGAATGAGTTAGAGTACATTTAATCGAATCAGAGCAGCAGTAATGGAAGCATGCTGGGCCCAGGATTACACTGCACAGGCTGCTCCCTTTGAGCCCTTTGAGTTTGTGCTTAGCAAATTTCAGACAATGAGAGCGTTATGAGGGGAACTCTGCGACCTTTAACCCCTACCCATCAGTAGGTCAAACATATTACACGTTGGACAGCTTCTATATCACGGATGAGGTGCACCATGCCTGCCTCCAGCCTGAGGTGAGGGTTTAAACGTACGTATCTCTGACAAAAGTCGTTACGAATGATAGTATGGTTTGGATCATGGTGTGACTTTAATTCTCCCATAGAATTCCTCCAGCATTCAAGTTAGTGTACCAAGAATGTGTAGCAGTGACTCTGAATACCATCACTCAGCTTTCATTGAAAACAGTCACAACGAGAACATATTTTTTACACAAAAGATATTTGGTTCCACTTGGGAACCACTGGCTCAGTTCATAAAACCTGTGTTGTGTGAGTCTTTGCTGCCTCCATGTGGCACCAGGAAGACCGTGGTGGAGATATTATGGCTGAAATCCATTTGGTCCTTAGTTTCAAGGCCCTGGTTTTATTGGTTTACTTACTCTTTTTTTAATGGTCATAGAAATATAACATGTTTTGTTAATGTTCTTTTATAAAGTGGCTTTTTCCCCAGGTTCAACAGGTCAAAACCATGATTGAGAGCCAAGACTTTTCGTAAACGACAGGATTTAAGAATAATATAAGATAATGAGTTTTATAATATATGTGATTAATGCATCAGTGTACAGTCTACCATGGACTATCATTCCTACATGTTGGTATATTACAGTAATTGCGTGAATGAGTAGGAACGAATATGATCAGCAGGGAGCAGCAAAGCTCAGGATTGTTTCTGCCAAACCAGAGACTGATCTGTACACGACTTCACAAAGGACTTTGTGTCAATCAAAGACACTGATTCATAAGTATGTTTCACTGGTAAATCCAGTGGTTAATGGCAAAACAACAGACTAACTAGAGCTGGGACTAAAGGACTTTAGGGGCCGGTTAGGTCTAAATACTTCCACTCTTGTTTCTTTGAGGGGACGAATATTATTCAACACAGAAATTATTTCTCAGAGGTTTTGTGTGGTTTTGTTGGAGGAGGAAAGCCTCCTGACCTCCAGGCCTGAGGCAGGGAGCGTGAGACGGCAGAGACACAGCAAGTCCACCGGAAAGGACGTGTGGCCTTCACAATAAAAGCCTCGCTTGTAACCCCCCTCACTTGTAAACCCCCCCCCCCCCAACTGTGCTTTAGAATGTTGACACGAATTAAAATCTTTTTTTAAAGACAAAACAAGTTGCCGAAGTTAAGTTTTTTTCTGAAATGGACGAGACCAACAGCCCATATTCTACGTAAGGGAAACAAATATTTCACACTCATACTCTGTGTATTTAAGGAAATATATAATCTTATTACATTGATATAGCGCGAGATTATATATGGTGACATAAAAAGAGCTGTGGAGAGGAGATGGCCTCAACCTGTAAAGATCCAAGCCACAAAACAAAATAAAAGGGGTTAAACTTTATTTAGTTGAACATGATAATCTGATAGTTTTTAGTGATCTTTATAACATATCGTTTCGATTAAAGCTGACGCACATGCTGCTGTGGTCGGTGAGGGCTTTTATTCTGAACACGCGGACCGGAAGTGCTGGTTCCCACTCTCCTGCGGTGGAGTTGGAGGTGAAGCCGGCGGACGAACCAGCGGCGACGGCGGCGGCAGCGTTCCACCTCCGGGAGACAAACAGGAAGCAGCACCGCTCTCTCCTGCCCACGGACCAGCCGCGGCCCCTCGGCCACTCTCCGCGACGTGCCCCGAGACACTCTCCCGTGGTGGTGGACGTTCGCCCGGTTCTCTCCTCACCGACCTCTCGCCAGACAGCGACCCGAGGTAAGTCTCCACCGTTCCGCTACAAAGTACGCGATTTGCGTCGCCGACTTTCTCCACCTGTCGAGTTTAGACAACGCCAACGCCAAACTCCGTTCAACAAACCGCCAATTTAACGCTACGTTACCGAGGCGAGCCATGAAACCCGCCTGACCTTTGTGTTTTATAACACATTCTTAAAACTTTAGTGAATCCACCTTTTAAACCAGTTCCTCGCACATTATTTCGATTTAAATTAACATGGCAACATTTTCTTTTATTAGCTAGCATCACACAGCAAGTGTAGACTCAAATTGTGTCACTATACAGCGTTGCCATCGTGTACACATAAACGGGTTCATCTGCACGAGCTGCCAACGTGTAAGTGATTCAGTGTTTGTTGGTGGATTTGTTCCTTCAGCCTCAACGTGAGAAAACAATTAACTCTTTGGATCACATATACTTGGCTATATTTACACTCGCAATCACAGAGGTATTTTTAGCCATTTTAACATGGACTGAACCGCAGTTCTCATTATACAACTCTCGGTGTAGTTATTGCTCCAGGGATCCTTTCGATTCCAGGTTCCCACCTCCAGAAACACACAACTTGACTCTAGGCTGTGTCACCGATGACAAACGTGTTGTTGTGTTGTTGAGAAATGGAAGACACAAAAAGAGGACGTGAAACTCTGTAGTTATCCATATCGTCAGCTTTTCCAGTCTCGGCCATATTAAAACTTGTGGGTTCATTTCTCACACAGACAGAAGAAGTCATCATCTTTTTTATTTGTGTATTAATTGTGTGACCTTCCTCATGTACAGCGATGGGGCCCGTGCGTGTCCTATTCATCCACGTTGTGGCCCAATTCTGCTTTGTTTGGACAAGCTGAAGTTTATTATAGCTAAGCTTTAATACAAACCTGTAAGACACACATTGTTGCTTTGTGGACAGATGTCTACTCAAGTAGACTTGAGCATTAGTGTGTTCTATAATCTCAGAGATGTTTCCGGGCAAGAGAGCCTTTTGTACATCCTTTTTTCCCCAGAAGCTTCTAGCCATTTGATATCTGTGGTTGTTTTTGGGTCATCGCAGACACAGTTGTGACTCAATGAGCAGCGCTGCTTTATGGTAATATTGGCACCTTTGGATTTGTGTTGCATTTATAGAACACACTTCTCCCGAATGCCCAGGAACATACATTTGGCTATTTAACTATAACCAGTTGAATTCCTAGAAACATTCCAATCACAATATCACAATACCCCATACAGAGGTTCTCATCCTGTCGCCCACCCTCATCCAAGCCAGAGGCGCATGCTCAGCACGGCCAATGTGGCAACACTTATTAAGCTCGTCACCTCTCGCGGTTCGTGTTTTGTTTTCTTAAAGATGATTCCACTCTCCGCTTCACTCATTTTGTACCAACTGTCTTCCTTGTCATGAATGCAGATGCACAAACACACACCCATTTCCTCTGAGGATTAGTTTAATCTTGCAGAGAGGTTTTTTATATCCGCGCTTCATGTAGCATGGAATCAACCCACGTCAGCTACTTCTTCAACTCTTTGACCAATTTTGCGTGGCCCAGTTGAGGCATGTTGATGATATACCAGTCAGGCAAGGGTCCTGGGAGGCCTGTCTTCAGGGGCCTCCTCTGAGGTAGAGTAAGAGAGCACTGATAAGGCCGACTGACGTCACTCTGCAGACATCAGCCAACAATACAGCTATTTATTCCCAGCCAGATTTAGGCTGCTAAGAAACGTGGTGCAAATGGAAAGCAGGAACTCTTAATAAGTTGTTCCTATAACAAAAAAAAATGGGGCGGGGGATAAGGTTTTGCAACTGTGGTGACCACATCCATGTCTCGTATCAGGGGGCTTATCTTTGTTGCGCTTTAGGATCAAGTGACCTGAGTGGTGCAGGCTGTTTGGGGGACAGCGAGAGGTGGACTGGTCCCAGTGTCTGGCTTTCACGCTGAAATTTTGAGGTTAAGTGCAAGGAGCAAAGGGACTTTACATACCAGCTGAGTGTGCTGTGTCGGATATCAAAAGAATACGGCGATTTAACGGTGTTGCATTGTTCAGTGTGCTCAATGACTCATAATGTGAAGCATATTATAACATCAAGGTGGACTGGCATATTCTAGCGGTTTAACCAAACACAGCGCCGTCGTTCAGTATTTCAGTTCATTATGCTTGTGTATATACAGGCTGTATTTCAGCTGGTACTTCGGCCTAACATGGACGTTCCCTACCTTGGAGCTTCAATCTCACAGAGACACATAAATACGTAAAACATCTACTTATTTTTTTCCAGTGACCCACTTTTATAAGAAGTTTGTTTTGACTGAGTAGTCGATTGTAGTGAAAACACCTGTATGCGCTACAACTGGTTCTCATTATTCGCACTGTCCCCATTCTCTTCTTTTCTCTCCCTCCCTGCCCTGAATCTCCCTCCACTCTCACTCATTCACACGTCGGCACCACTTTTCATTGTAGTGAAAGGCTTGCGTAACACCCCTTTCAAAGAGTAGTATGAAAGGGAGACGGTAACTGTCTCTCTCTTTCTTATTCGTATGTGTGTGTGTGTGTGTGTGTGTGTGTGTGTGTGTGTGATGACCCAGTGTGCGAAAGCTGGTTTTCACAATGTCTGCCGGGCCTGCATGATTGCTCTTGTCTTCTTTCTTTTTTTTTTCTCTCCCCCAAGTCACGCAATCTCATCTACTACCATCCCTCGCCAAGGAATATGTGGTTGGTGGTCACTTAAAACCAAGTGAAAATTGTAATCTACATAGAACTATACATAGAATGGAAATTGCTATAGGAAGAAATGTCACTGCCTCTGAAATGTAAGCGACCTGGTGGTATTCTCCACTTAGCTGCACAGCAGGCCAGGACCTGCAGAGGAATGCAGGGAAGACAGCAGGAGAGGGAACGGAGGGAGATAAATGCCAGAAAGTGGGGGGTGTCAACTGCAAGCAGGAGATCTGCTACGCGGTAGAATGAATTATGTGTAATAATGAAATCCTAGGAAATCATCATTTAACAAAGACTATATTTACACGTTATTTTGTTGATATAGGAAAGTTGACTCTGAACGACCAAAAATGTTTACCTTTACAAAATATTTATAGGATATAAAAGGTTGATATCCTGTTCCTCCAGATTGTCATCACTGTGTTTGATTGATAATAATGATACGAACGATTTCTTTATACTGACTGTTTATTTATTTTTATTTTGATAACATCTTGAGTCACGCTGCTGTGACCCGGTGCCAGAGTCGCAGTCCTAAGACTGGTGAAGAGTTCCCATCCAGTTTACTCAGGGCGGTAAAGTCAACTGGTCTGTGCAGCCACTACCGGCTAATAAATGAGTACTCCATTCATTCCGATTTTTACCTAAGGAGCTTGACGTCGGTTGTGCGACCCCTGTGTTTGCTTTCGGGTGTGCGGTAGCTCTTCGCAAGTCACAGCAGTTTGATGTGGTAATGATGCGCCAGCCTGAGATTGCGTAGATTGCGTCGGGTCATGCTGCCAGCCTCGGGACTCTGTAACCGGAGAGGTGAAAAACCTCGGCATTCACATCACCATGGCAACACTTTCTCCAGGACCCCTCGCGTGGTCTTTCCTACACACCGCGCTACCAAGAACACGTGTCCAGCCTGTTATATATATATATATATATATATCTCTTACGGAATAGGCATGTTGCCCTTTAATGTAAACCAGTGTGTCAGGTTTCTCGCACCATAACTATTTATTTTAAACTATCTGACCGATCTTAGTCAGCGGCTGTCTGTGTAATTATTGTGTGACTGCTCGGCCTCGGGGCCGTGCTTGCGTCCGTGTTCCGAGAGGTCAGCAGTTCTGTGCCCCTGTCTGAGATGGACCTTTGCTCGGCAGGGCAGCAGGAAAGTGACTGATTTACAGCATCTGAGGGGAAATTTTGAGATTACACCCAAATAGCGCCTAAAAAAAAAGAGGGGGGGGGGGGCAGGAGGAAGTGGGTGAAGGCTGTGGGTTGACAAATACACCACAAATGCATCCAGAGATTAAAAAGACTTCATCCACCCTCCAAGTTCCCCTCTTAGAATATCACATGCTAATGAGTGCATTTGTATTGTTTTTTTATAAATGGATTGACAGTGCTCTGTTGTTTATGGTGGGGCCGATGATGCATGGTCAAATGCGCTGGCCCACCTGACCACACTTGGTTTGGGGGGGAGGGGGTGTAAAATGTGTGTACCGGTGCATTCCTCTTGCATTCCTCTCGCGTGTTTGAGGTCATTAACCAAATCGTCTTTACTGGACGTGATTTCTCAACATTTGTAAGGAGCATAGCTTAGGGCATGAACTCGAATTCCCACTTTTCTACGCTGCTTTCAATTATTTATGCCAACATTTTAAACTTAGCTGGGATAAGATAAAGTGAAAGTTTTTTTTTTTTTTTTTTTTTTTTTTGCATTTGTTTTTAGTGACTCAACCTCAGGGTTTAGTCTTTGCTAGGCACAGGAGGGAAAAATGGCACTGTGTTAGTACAGGGAGTGTCCTTCAGGATATTTGGTTTATGAAGCAACGCTTCAGGGCCTAAAAAAACACCTGTTTACAATCGGAGCTTTCACTAGCCTTCATGAACTGAACGTCAGAATGAAGTTATGGATACTTATGAGAACAGATAGTGCTAAAAAATTTATTTTCCCAGTGACTGACCCTTCATGACGCCGGGAAAAATACAGAGGGCTTATTGGTGTGTATGTCTTTGTGTGTGTGTGTGTCTGTGGCTGTGCCCCCAGGTGAACGAGTGAGAGCCATGGCTGCATTTGAGGCCCTCCTCCGTTTTAGTATTGTGCATTCCTCTCATTCCTGGAAAAGAGGATGGGTGGAGGAGAGGAAGGGTGTGCGTGTCTTTCTGTCTGTGTTTGTGTGTGTGTGTAAAGTTAGATATCAAGTTAGACAATACATTGATAAGGTTGACCGCAATTTTAGGAACAGATCTGAAGATGAGAAAGTCTCATACATACATACATACATACATTGTTGTGTGTGTGTGTGTGTCATTCTCTTGAACACAATATCTCAGGAACACCTGGAGGCAATTTCCTCATTTCTGTGAAATGTTCAAGGTGGAACTGATTTTTAATTTGACTGAGATCAGGTTTTTGGCCACAATTTAAAACGTGTATATGCAAATTAGGATAAATTACACTCGTCGCCATTCGTCCTCCAAAGTTGTCACGAAATATATTGCATGCGTTTGGATAGAGTCGGATTGAAACTGCAACTCGGCAAGTCGATGGTGGCGTGCATCCAGGAGGTGGTAATTCTCGTTTTCCCTTTTGTTGGTGCGGTTAGTTCTTGAGAGCTGAACAGAGAGCATGTGCAGAGGACTAAATCCCTTTTGTGTAAGCACCAGAGAAACACACAACAACACTTGAAGCGACTAACCACTACTTTGTGTACTGTGCTGGAAACTGTGTTCACAGTGTAATTATCCCTCAGAAATAACTTTGCTGTAGTGAACGTCCCCAGTTGTGTGCACTACTATTAAAAGCTACCAGTGAGCAAAAAGTAACCGCTTTTTTAGTTTTTTGCTGCTCAAGAAATGATTGAACCGTTAAAAGTCATTCGTGCGTCTAAACTCTGTTAAGTAATGATGTTTCATGGCGGATTAACAGTTTTATATATTTTTTTTATCGCTGCTTTGGAAATGGGACTGAATGGGATATTTGTTGTACTCTAGCTTTTCCCGGTTGGGAACTTTTTGTCATTCGCAAAAACTTCCATAGATGCGTCAAGATAATCTCGTATAAAAAAAATCAAAAAAAAATGGGAACGGGTGATAAACTGATTTTAGCAAGGCCAAAAAATGCCTAATAATAGAACTATTGAAGTCAGCAGTGGCACCACCCACTCGCCCATTAAATCAGGATCTTTCTGGCCAGTTTTTAAGTGTTTTTTCTGGAAAAATATTAATAGTGAAATTAAATTAAGCCAGAAAGAGAAAAATGATCAAAATCAAAAGACAAATGTGGATATTCTTATTCCTGAAAGACAGGAAAAGTGATAATGATCAATACCCTTGAACTTCAGGCTTGAAAATCTTTTAGAGATCCCTTAGATATCACTGAGTTTGTGGCCAGGGTTTTTTAGTTCTTTTTTACAATCTATGATTAAACAATTATTTCCGGCATCAGCCAGAAAACAAACTCAAAAAGCCATGGACGTTACAGTGGACCCAAAGAACTGAGGCAGAGCCTTTTTTGGGGCGGACCCTCTGGCAAAAACGTCATCACTCAACCACTCGATACTGAGCCCTCTGTCTGTTTCTCCCTCTCTGGAGTACTCCTAAAATCACTGTAACGCATGCACACGACACACGCACACACACACGCTGTGGGTGTGCATCATGTGATGCTTTGAGCTGGATTCGGTCAGGGAGCTTAAACCTTGGCTGTCTCTGGCCTGTGATTTTTATCATTGTGTTAAACCACTCACTTCCTGGAACGGGTGTGCAGAGACGACAGCAATCCAAGAAAAAGTTTTTTTTCATAGTCTATTTTCCGTGGAAACCCAGCGTCTCACCTGTACATTCGAACGCATCCTGCCGATAGTAAAGTAATGCATAATTAGGAGTTTCTGTACATTCTGTGACTCAAACTCACTCACCGCAGTTGTTTTTGTGAACCTCTCTGTGTCACGCCCTGGTAAACAAGATAAAGAATCTTAACCACCGGGGGGGGGGGGAAACAGGAAGTTTACTGGCCTCAATCTAAGTGTGCGCATTGCGTGTCATCAGCGTTTATGGCGTCTCTGTGTGGGCTTTTGCCGATAGTGTACTGTATCCGTAAACCTACACCGCCCGCTTCACATCTTTGTTTCCGTAGTTTCAGCCCTTTGAATTGTACGCTGCTCTTGTGGATTGGCTTTGGCACCGACGGACGCGATGGCCTTCCGGTGTCATCTTGATGTGGACACGCGACGCATAGTATTTTCACTTTGATGCAAACTTCATCGACAAGAGATGAATTGTTTACGGCGTCAGTCACCGGGAATGGATCCTGATCCCTGCAGGCAAAGTGTTTGGTTTTAATCCCACAACAACTGGCAAACATGACTTCAAAATTTGAAAAGACGATTCATATTCGGAATCAATTCGTTTTTCACTCAGTTTCGAATGATGTTGCTTCCGATGCATCTGCCTCACAGGTATTCTCGTCCAGGGCGATCTGCCTCCTCAGTGATTTCTAATATGGTCTCTACCGTGACCTTGAGTGAAAGGGAAACCACTGTAAAAGGAGAAGCGTGAAGCAGGAACAGCGACCAGGGGGTCATTCGGAGCACTCTGTACTTTTTGGTGTCTTATCTCAAATAACAGTGCAGCCAGGGGCCCAGGATTGTGTGCGTGTGCGTGTGTGTGTGTACGTCAGGTGATGCCAACTTGCGGCAGCCGTACAATCTCTTACAGAGAAAATGCCAAATCATAAATCCTTCACTTCTAGCTCTCTATCCAACTCATTTTACGAGTTATTCCTGTCTCTTAAACGGAGTTTTTCAACTTTCTTACACAGGCACCACGATTGTGCACGCTTTTAAGAAAAAAAGCTTGCACATACGTCTACCCTTTTGTGTGTTTTTCCTCCCTCCCTTAACCGGCAGATTGTTTTGTCCACCAGATGCAGTGTCCCAGAAGCTATCCACACACCCCCAGTGAGGAGCAGAGGCACAGGAAGTAGGAGACTTCAGGAACGAGCAGGTAAAACCGCTTTGGTTGTGTGCGTGCGTGCGTGCGTGCGTGCGTGCGTGCGTGCGTGCGTGCGTGCGTGCGTGCGTGCGTGCGTGCGTGCGTGTGTGCGTGCGTGCGTGCGTGTGTGTGTGTCTGCACCTGTGCTTGGCGTGTCTAATTGCCTTGCTAATTGTCATGTCCTGGTTTACCTGCGATGCCACTTTGTGTGGCTTGTGTGTGTTGGTGTGCCTTTGTGGACGTGGGAGAGGAATGAAGCTCTGACTTGGCTGGAATCTGGGAGAGTAGGCCTCGTCCTGACAGGCGGAGAATGTGTGGAGGTCAGCCAGCATGCTTTGCTTTTCACGTCACGGATCATATTACTCCATCCCATCACACGGCATCCTTTCTTAGATTTTCTATACTGGTGTGAATTTAACCATGACAAGAAGTAATGCGCAAAATAGTGCAAGTGTTGATCCAAATCTGCAGGTTAACACTCTTTTGCCAACATACATGAAGGTAACCTGATGTAATTCAGTTGCACTACATCCCCGCCACCACAGCATCTCTACTTTTACAAAGCTCAAAATAAAGAAGTGGGCACTGGCTGTGTCCCCCCCCCCCGCCCCCCCCCCCCCCCCCCCCCATGCTAAGTAGTCGACCACCGCATGAATGGCGATGTAAAATTAGCCATTGCAATGAAACAGGGGAACCCACCGCTCTACTGACCCAGTTAGTCCACTGCATGTTAAGCGTGCCGGAGAGTCATCATCACTCCGATTAAAAAGTTCAGTGAATGCTTTGCACAGGTGGGTGAACTGGTTGGATTATGCTGGCTCTGATTTTTGCATTTGTATTTCTCGTCTTAACTGGCGATGCGACGTGGGACTAAACCCCCGTCTAAACTTCCTCCTCATCACATTATTAATTGGTGGTTGGACGGGTGTCGCTTTGACATCTGTCGCATAATAACCAAATTTCCTGCTGTCAATGATCACCAGTTCCAATAATCAGCACAGATGCCGCCCATATGTGCCCCCACCCACACACACACACACACGCGCGCACACACACACTTCTACTCAGACATGAAAAATAGCTTGATCCAATTGCTCGTGCTGTCTTTGGTCTCTCTGACGATGTTCCCACGACACAGGTTGTCACCAGGCGAAGCCGTATTAAGGGCACTACAAAATAATCACATAGCATCACATAAGAAAAAATTGTAATGTCTGCTTTTGTTGGTTTTTTTACCCCCAGAAAATGACCCCCTGAGATTTTATTTCTTGATTTTTACCATTAAATGTTCTGAAGCCCTTTCACTTAAACAATCCAAGGAAACCCTGCCCCTTGATAGCATTCTTAGGAGTTTGTTTGGGTGGCATTATCGTTATGGCCCTGACCTTGCCCCCACCGAGGAACCACAGAGGTTGTTTTTTTTAATAACCGCACCAGTCTGTGTTTCTGGCTGGACAATAGTACGATGACTTTTAAAGTTGACTAAATATAGATGGAGGGTAGAGGAAGGCCGTTCATATGGATACATTATTGGTCCTGTCTGCACAAACGACAGATGTACGAGTCTGTCTGTGTGACATTGATTTGTGCCTGTGCTATTAATAGTGAAATTGAAAGGGATGCTGCATCACAGCAGTGCGTGTGTGTGTGCGCGCGCGCGTGCCTGCTGAAAGATGGATGATCAAACTGGAGAGAGGGACATGACATGACGCGAGTGTGTGCGTGTGTCATCGAGTTCCAATGTGTAGCGCCCTTTGTTTCTGAGGGAGAGAGATAGTGGTGGGGCAAGATGCTGGGAGGCCAGTGCAGAGAGAAAAAAAATAAAAAATCAGCGGTGTGTTTGGGAGCCATCCCCGCTTCATCCACTGCAGCAGCTCTGTGTTATATCTGCCCGCTTCCTTTCCAGTCTTCCTGCTGTTCCACGATATATTCCGTGGCTGTTCCCCCGTGGAGCCTGTGCCCGACAGGCTGGGATTTTCTTTCAATCCATTTCTCAAGCTTCCTGCTTTTGAAGAATCCCGCTGCAGAGAGCTGTGGTAGTGACCAAATCAACTGGAATAGTTGTTCCTCGGTTGAACTCGTTTTTTATGAGTATTCAAAAATGGACATGATTTGACAACCGTTACCATCATAAGTAAACCCGTTTTAGTTCGGGGGGTTTCAGACGAAATATTGGGGCCACGGATTTGATAAAAGAGCAATTTGCATGTGCCATTTTTGTGTCTAAATCACTACTTTTTTGTCTGTTTTTAATGATGTCTCTCAAAACTTAGTTGTAGTCGTTATTGTATATATTTCCTGTCCTGTGCTCAATTTTGTTGACATGCCTATGTGTATGTTTGATATTATGGGATTGAACGGTAACAAAGCGCCAAGTTTACATGGGGTACATGTGGTCATAATAGAGATAAATGTTGCCTTTGGTGGAAAAAAATATTGACCTTGAGAAAACGTGTCGACGCACAACACGTGGACTCCCTGATGATAGCTGTTTATTGTTTCCTTTTTGTCAGAGTTTCCAAAGACATGTGTCAAATGGAACAAAGGCAAAATCCTTATGTCACGAGCAGCTGCTAGCGCATGGTCCTACTCCTCATCAAAACAGGAAGGACTATATCGGCCACTTCCACTCGGGCCTGCGTATCATCTGCTCTCGCTGGATGCCCAGGCGAGGGAGGCAGGAGATCAGACGCGGCACTTAAATAGCATTCAAAGTAGATCAGTCCTTATGTATTTATGGAATAGTATGATTTGATTTAGTATTTAAAAAGAAAAAAAGGTTTCCAAGAAATTACCTCGGCTCTTTGCGGCCCGTTGCCAGGAGTGGACGTGAAAAAGAAAGAAGAAGAAAATAGTAGCCTGTGAGAGGAGATGCCTGCATTGAATTTCTTCATTTCCTGTTTGGCAGAATCAGACTGGCGAGGCAAATTTTGCACACATGTAGGCCTCCTTGTGTCGGCGGCGTGGGCGTATCAGGAGCAGCTTTGACTGATGATATGCGTTTGCCTAGCCTTTTACCCTTTGAGTAAACGTAGGGTATTCATGGGCTATGTTTGTGCGTCTCTCTGCACGCGCGGCCGTCGGAATAGCTGGTGTGCGCTTGTGTTGACTTAAATCAGCGGTGCTCGCCAAAGGAGGAGTGCGTTAACGCGCTCACAGCCACTGCCTCTTCTGCCCTTGTGTTGGCGTATGGAGGCTACTGCAGGTGCATATAACAAGGGTGCCACGAGCTACACCACCCACACGGCTAAATACAATGAAACATGTGAGTGAAGTTGTGGCGGTGGTGGTGGTGGGGGTGTGGAGGTGTTTGCTGTGACCAGTGCCTTGTGACCCTGTTGCCTCCTCCTGCAGCCTGTGTGTTTTTATCGGAGCTCATGTGCGACAGTCCAAGCTCATCGGGGGACGGGGGGGACGGGGGGGGGTTGTGTGTGTGACATTTTTTGGGGGGATTTGGTCGTGAAGGTTGACGAGTGCAAGGGCAACACAGGGCCAGTGTTTGTGCAGGGCACGGGACTGTCCTCTCTGACACACACACACACACACACACACTCACACACACACAAAAGTATACACACACTGGCCAAAAACAGAGGCTTATTGTGGACACCCAGCCCAGTTGGTCCCACCCACTACAGTCACACATTGTGTTGGGCTTTGCTTCTCTGTCTCTCTCTCGCTCTCTCTCTCTCTCTCTCTCTCTCTCTCTTTCTATCTCTCTGTCTCTCCTTGTCCATCACAGTTTGTTTCACTCTTTTTGGTTTGAGCTCACCTTCCCGCCTCACCTGTCGTATGTGCTCATCCGAAATCTCGGTTGTTTTTGTTTCTTTCCATCCATCCTCCACCCTTTGTACAAAGGAGGTGTGAAAGGTCTGAGTGTTGAGTCACGGGTAGAGAGCCCCGTTGGTGCTGCTCACATTCGCCCCTGCGCTTCTACTGACTCGTGCGCCTCTAGTGAATCAGGCTCTGTGGAAAATCACACCTGCCCATCCCTTCATTTGAAAATATTCACATTTAGCGAGGGGTACCTAATAATCTGCATTCACCGTGAGAGCAGGCTTTATCCATACGATCGACAGCTATTGAACATGACTTTGACACTACTCTGCCATTACTATTACACTGTGTTCTAGGCAGGTTTAAACTCCTACTGCCTGTATGTGGAAATTGGGAGAGTCTGTTTCCAACATGGCAAGTGTAGTGCGTAACATGCGTGGTGTGTTTTGGCATAACTTCCGAGAACGTTGTTGTAAGGCCAATTTTGCATGAAAAGAAAGATTCCCTTTTCGTTTAAAGGATGGTGTTTTACATAAATAGGCTGCCCACATGTAATGTACTTTTAGTGCCCCGCGTCTCGCCATAGCCGTGTGTGAGAGCACACTTAGGCACTCAAATCATAAAGTATGAATAAATGTGCATTGAGACCGCCTGAGTCTTTATCGCCAATATCCAGTACAGATGGAGGGATTAATCAATGCCCTAATCTAATCTGCTGTATGCATAAAAAGGATTCTTCTTCCTCTCCTTACCCAGCTTCTGGCTGGCTCCGCTCAGCTGACCACCTGGTTCTCCTGATGCAGATGCATTAGACCCTCTAATGTCATTCAAACTTTGTCTAGTCCCAACGCAAACTTGAACTGTCACAATCCATCTGGCAGAGGGACCCGTCGTAACGTCACGGATAGAGGTAGGAGGAGGCTTTTAAAGCGGTGACGTTCCTCTCGTTCCATATGGTGTTTTCCTTGTCCGGCTCATGTCATTACTATAGGAAATGGATTGGATACTGTTCGTGTCACGGTGCATCAAAACCCACGTGACATGTTGGCTGATGGTCGAGAGAATGGGGGGAGGGGGGAGAAAAAAGCTTCCTGGAGGAAAAAGAAATGGCGTTTTTTCAATTTGAATGGGAAGTGGCACGGCAGGCGTTCAAAACAATACGAAAATCTTCCTTTGATTCAGACAAATGCTTTGACCAGAGCCCAGTAGCCGACATCTACAGTAAACTCTTCAGTCATAAATGTTTATTTTTTTATTTTTTTATTAATGACCAGTTGGGACTTTAGTTCCGGTGGTTGTTTGTCACTCACTTCCTCTCTGCTTTCATTACTTCCTGTCTGAGAAGTGTCCAATGCGTCACTAAAGGTGTTATTTGGCAGTTCGGAAGTAGTGTAGTAGTGTAGTTAGTTCACATGCGCAAGTGTTACAAAAAAATACACACACACGCACGCATGCACGCACTCACTCACTCAATCACATCATTCACTCTTTAGTTTGTGTGAAGATAATGAGTTCCTCAGTGGCTTTGAGAATATCTTACGGTTTGGTTTCGAGGCACTTCCTCATTTCTGTTTCAGAGAACGACGTTTATGTGTTTTCGCTTAGATAGACGATGACCTACATAATAAACAGCTGTAGGATGTGGATCACATTATAAATAAAACGGCATGAACTCCATGCACAACGTTCAGAAAGGTTCACAGAGTTCTCGGTACACATACACAGATACAGATACACAACACATAGTCAGTATATTGTGCACTTAGCTAAACGCACAGTTGATTCCCTACCACAGGTTACACTGCCCCGAGTTTTACTCTGCTACATTTTGCGAATTGAATAATCACTGAATTTTATTTGATGAATGGCTGCAGTTGCTGGACTCTTTTTATTTAAAAGACTTGGTGTGCCGCATTTTGCTTTGTTATATTAGGGCTTTGTAAGCTCAGTGTTTCCTTCTGTTTGTTTGTGGTTCGTGGCTGAAAGTGAAACCAGAAATGTGGTGGTGGCACTCTAGTGCCAAATGTCATGGAACGATTTAGAATTTTAATATCGCGTAAAGCTATGATTTTCTTTTCTCTTCTCACTGATTAATTTGGGCCTTTTTTTCTCTCTCTCTTGGAATCTGTTTCTCCGTCTTACCTATGAATGAGACCTATTCTTCTGTTGCTTTTTTTCCTTTCATCCAACAGTACAAAACTCAAAGAAATGTAATTAATGAATGATTTGAAACTGGAACGCAGCAAAGAAACTATAATCACGTTATCTCTTATGCTGGTTAAATGTATATAAATTGAAACATTAATTCAGCATGTTAGAGAGACTCTAT
>JAFBJU010002091.1:0-69927 GCA_016785305.1 Colistium nudipinnis | reverse complement strand
ATGTGTGTGTGTGTGTGCGTGTGTGCGTGTGTGTGTGTGCGTGTGTGCGTGTGTGCGTGTGTGCGCGTGTGTGCGTGCGTGCGTGCGTGCGTGCGTGTGAGACTATATATATATGTGCGAGTCGCACCCAGACTGACACCAACACACCCACTCAGTGACTCTTCTTGCCCAGAGCAGGAAACGCTTACTCAAGCAGACTGAATATTGCCTGTGTGTACATCCACACAGTCATTTACAGCACTGCAGTGGTTGTAGTGGGTCTTAGATCCTCTTTGTCAACTTTATTTTTAGTACGGTGGGGGGGGGGGAACAAAATGTCACAGGACCCTTAAGCACCAGACATGGCGTTTTACACACACCCGCAATCATACACACACGCACATACACGCACACACACACACGCACACACACGCACACAGCAGGTTATGTTGACTGTTCTCTTTCGCTCGGTCACACCCACACACCCACACACCCACACACACACACACACCCAAACACACACACACACACACACACACACACACACACACACACACACACACACACACACACACACACACACACACACACACACACACACACACACCATTGAGAGTCTCACAGGCCCAGTACTGTCAGACAGATGGAGCTTTAGAAAGAGAGTGCTGAGTAACGCCAGTGTTTAAATCACCATCAGGGCATCTCAGGACAACATGTCACTGTCATGGGCTTCCACGCCCTGCCACGATCTGCCCCATGCCGTACTATGTGAGATATGATTTTTTTTTTGCAGCTAACGCGTTTAAATTTGAGTTATTTTTGTAATTGTCTTACTCACACAAAAGCCCGCCCGGCACATATGAGTCGGATGGTATAGCATCAGCGTCATCCGTGGCCATCAAAGGCCGCCTGTGGTGCTTTGGGACTCGTCAGATGCCCTCGTTCTCCTCTGAAACTTGACCTCACAGCAGACTTCTGGCTTCCTGCCGCCGCATCCTCGATAACCCGGCTCACCTGTGCATCTACAGTGGATATATGTGCGTGTGTGTGTGTTTGTTTGTTTGTGTGTATCTGAAAAGGAACAGGGAGGACGAGTGTGTGGGCATCACAGCGGGATGAGACGGCCTTCAAGCCGTCCCGTGTGAAAACACCAAAGTCTGGTTTGTGCATACACGCGTACTTACTCATCCGTCCCTCGCCGCCCAGATATGTTCGGTGTCCTGTTTCTTTTTCATGTGTGTAACTGTGCACCTCTGTGATGTCACAGACATGCCATTGTTTCCCCTTTCATCTGTGAAGGTCCTAGTCTGTGTTTTCACCCATGTTTGTTTGTTTGTGAACACGCTGAATTGACGGGTTATTCAAACCTGGCAGATGTTTGTGTGCTGAAATGCGACAAATTTTGTGTGCATCATTCTTGGTGACATTCGGTTACTGGAAAATCCCCCTTTAAAGAGATGTTGGAAACGGCAATCTGCAGTTTGGACGAGAGACGGAAAACGCACAACATCGTTCTTTGTTTTTTTTCTTTCTTCCATTTGCATGGCCGGGGAACGTTAAGTGGCCGAGGCTGTGGCTCCAAATGCACGGCAGACGCGCACCATCCTCAGGCACGTGGCACGACGCCGGCTCTTCTGCCGGGAGCCGGAGCACTTAACTCGGAGGGGCAGGACCATTAGAGGCAATCAGCCCTGTCGTTTTTAATGGGCAGGTCGAGATGAAATGGAGATGGACGTTTGGCTCAGAGTGGAAGCGCTAATGTTCTGGTCCGCTTGAGGAGAAGGTAATGAGAGCAAAGGCAGGTGGAAGTGGTGCGACTCCACATCTGTGGTGGAGGCACCAGCCCTAATGGAAACCAGGCTGCGGGCTGTTTTTACACCGAGCAGCTGAGCGAGTCCCTGCAGTGCGCTGATTTGTCCTGATGCGCTTTTTTGAATGCGTGAATTGGATAGTCTTTGGAATTGTCTACTGAGTGTTGCATTGCATTCTTAGAATTTTTTGTGATCCGGGCCATCTGAAATACTCAGAAATTGTCTTTTTTTTTCTCCAGCCCCTGTCACATAACAGAGAATCAGACGCACACAAACACGACAACGAAAAACACAGGCACACACGCGCACACAAACACACTTCCTTGAGGTGCCTTAGCACCGCTCTGTGATTTTGTGTTTGCATGCATGTGTGTTTAGGTGCAGCACGTCTCGTGTTTGTTTGTGGTTACACACAGTACCTATGTGTAAGTTTGACTTCTTCTTCTTTTTTTATTTTTTATTTTTTTTACCCGTGAGTGTGTTTTCTGTGGCTGCCAGGACCAGACTGTCAGATGAGAGGAGGGCATGCTGACCTTTTGTTCTGTTTGCTTAGTGGGCATTCTTCTGAGCACTGGCCCTCAGCCAAGTCCAAGCCAGCACCGCGCTGCCCCCACACGGACGCGGTGACACTGGATCATCTCTGCCGTGTCTCGGCTCGTTCTCGATGATCGTTCATCGTATCGTATGGTTTCTTTGAATAATAGCGTCAGAATAATATTCAATATTTGTGATCAACTGGTCTTCAGCTGTTTTCTTTTGAAAGTGGCAGATATACATGCCATCTAATCAGCATTTACATAATTTGAATTCCATCGGCGATGGTAAATGGTGGAGGCAGAAACCAATAGTAACGGATGCATCTCTGAGGGACATATCTGAATATATGTATAGATCTATGTATACATATCTCTCTCTCTCTTTCTCTCTCTCCTCTGCCCCTCTAGGTCCTTATGGTCGAGGTGGCGTGTGGTGTCCCTTGCCATGCCTCCTGCCATGACAGACCTCCTGGACATATGGGCGGCCCACTCGCCCCTGGCCGGACACGCTCCGGACCAGATCACTGTGGACTTTCTGCTGCCCACGGGGATTTACATCCAGATGGATGTCCCGCGTGAGGCCACCATCCAGCACATCAAACTGGTGAGTGGCACCGGGTGGGTCACGGCACGCACGCACGCACACACGCACACACACACACACATACAGAGTTAGACATTATCTAATGTCTGCTTTGACGGAGGTGGCTCTTGCGGTTGCCTGTTTTTTTTGTTAACGACCTGCTACATTTGTCAGCATTTAAATAGATCATGACTTCACGCATGACTTCAGCCAATATTTTGAAGAGTGAGGTCCCGTCAAGAATTTAAGGGGGCTTACTTTCTTTGTTTACTGTTAGCGCCACAAAGTGTGTGTTGGTCTGAGGGCCAACATTCGTTTCTGATGTGTGTGTGGGTGGAAATGGCAGACAATTAGGGATGCATGACCCTGTGGTCATGGCTTGCTTAGATTGCACTGTCCTGGAAGCTGTTTGTGATCTTTTTTATGCAGGAATATGAAAAACATCTTGCACCACGTCACTAACAGCCTCACAGATCCCCCACTGGCTTAAATGAATTAGAAGAATTGCGCACATCGTCCCACAAAAACATGCACATGCTGACACACTAGTCCTTCCGGGGGGAGACGGCCTCGATTGGGCCTCGAACCGGCAACCCTCTGGTCTAATGCATGTCTCCCTCGCCACTAGGCCGCCTCTCCCCGTGAAACATTGATTTCCCTACCAAGTAGACAATAAAATAAAACCGGAGGAGGTTTTTCCTGATGAGTTCTTGTACAATACAAAGTTTCTTCTGTAAACGTTGTCAAGATCACCTCTGGCCTCATCAGCCCTGTAATCTGGCAAAAATCTCTCACAGATTTCCCTTTTTTGTGACATTCACACATTTCGCCATCAACAATAATGTTTTTATGGATTTTTCCTGCAACGATGAGTGAGGTCTCATGCCTAATGTCAGTGGACAAAATGTAAACGTTTGGCAGGCATGCATAAAAGGTGCCTGTTGGCGCGGACCCCAGAGTGATTTTCATGCATTCCCTGAGGGGAACATACAGCATATTATGACACTGAAGAGAGAACGGCAGAGAGGAGAGAGACCGCAAGACCCCTCGGAGCAATTCCTATTCAATGAAAGAGAAGCGGTGTTCCACAAATAATCTTTATCAGTGATCCACGGCAAATAAAAATTCAAAAAATTATGTTTGACTGTGTTTCACACCAATAAAGGCTAGATCCTATTTCCAAGAAAGCAGAGTGTTCAGAAATGTCTCGTGGCGCGGACGGTTATCGTGGAAAGGGTCCGGAGTCTCGTAAAACTTAAAAGGAATGAAAGTAAATATGTGACGGATGCTGACGACGCCATGGCAATATTTTCTTTTTATAGCGGTTTCGTTTCTAAGAAGCTTGCGCGATGATCAAACCGCGTTATGCGGTTTTCGCATGTGGTCGGTGGCGAGAATTTCATCTACAGAACGTTCAAATCACGAGGTGCTCCGGGAGAAGAAGGTGTCCGTTGTGAGGGCAAATGTGTCCCGTTCCACTGTGCTGCAGCCTGGTGTCATCGCCTCAGACAACAACACATACGTGACCCGACACACACAACCCTGTGATCGAGCTGTGGACGCGCGGAGACGTGAATCATCTCCGATTTGGCTGCTGGACATATTATTCGCATCGAGGCTGGCCCGAAAGATAGGAGTCACGCTTATTCTCGACCATGAAACGTACGCTTTTGTCAATATATCGCCTTATATGCCATGTATTTAGTTATGTATATAGTTTATGGCAACATTCCCAAAAAAATATTTGGGTCAAGGGGACGCTCTGAACGTCGTGTCATGCATGTCCATCGAACCAAAAAACTTGGATGCAGATTTATTTATTTTTTCTGGTTGCTGGTTATTCTAATGATGATTTGTTTAATGCGTTCTAATGGAGTCAATAAAAAGAAGAAGAAAAAAACGATCCCTGAGGTTTTTGTAATGCTGTAACCATTTCTTCCAGCTCTTATGGAAGCAGGCGCAGACGTTGCCGCTGTTCGCCGCCCTCGGCGAGATGGAGAGCCACATGTTCGAGTGCGTCAGCCAGGCCGCGGTGCACGAGGAGCTGGAGGACGAGACCCGCCGGCTGTGCGACATTCGTCCCTTCCTGCCGGTCCTCAAGCTGGTGACGCTTAACTGTGGCCGAGCGGATCGCTTGCTGGACTCCAAAATCGGCGTGCTCATCGGCAAGGGTGAGGCGGCTTTGGAGATTCTCCCCCTTTGTTTTACAAGTGGCGCAATTCTTCACCTTGCCCCTGGCCGTGAGCGAGTCCTTTACCGTCCCCGTTTGATATTCCAAAATAACAAAAAAAAAAAAAAAGCACTTAAAGAGTTGGTGAGTGGGACAGGAACACACAAACAATCCCCAAGCACCTCCAACAGTACGCTAAGTGGCTCTCCGGCTGGGCCATCAATCTGCAGCCGGCTCCTATCGGCTGCCCTGCTGTCTGATAGAGGAGTGTGAGGGATGAGCGGACAGCTTTCTGACATGTCTTCCGTCACCCGTCACTCTGCGTTATCTCTGCTGGACGAGAATGAGGAGAGCAGAGCAAATCGATCACTGCTGCGGACCCATTCAGGCCTCTGAGGCGATCAATGCCCTCTCTGTAGAAGAGACACTTATTTACACTGAAAGCATTGGGTCACACTAATGTCTATTGTGCCAATAATACAGTAGCTATTATCTAACTTATTCCTTATTCTAAACATGATATTTCATTATTAGATATATCCATTAGTTGAACAGTTGCTGATTCCAGCTCCTCAAGTATGTTAATTTACGTCTGCATTTTGTATTTGATCACAACACATTTGGAGTGGGCTTTATAGTTTTTTTTTAGGTTTCAAATAAACTGTTAGAAAAAACACAATTGTGCAAAAAAAAAAAAATCAAAACCCTATATCCTCAGACAGCATGCCATGTGCAAGGATTGGCTTGCATCATTGCATGCAGATAGTGAGATAATTGGCTGGATACATTTCCCGTTACAAGGAGGAGGGGGGGGAATCATCACATGGCTCGTCTCATCTCCGGATTTGCCACCTGTGTAACATGAGATTCAGGATTTCAGCATCGGGTTCTGGGTCCAGCATTTAGATCACGATGCACAAACGATGTAGTTACACACATCGACGTGAGGCATGGGCTCCGCACATGAATTCATTCGTTAATGAAATGAGCCTCTGACAGTGTTGATATGTTTCCCTCCTGGCTCCACTTTGGTATTTTTCAGACTTTCAAAAGAAATCCAAACAGGCACTCCTGCATTGTCCCACGCATGCTCAAAAACCCCTGTGTAGTGCACACTACACAACAAACACCCTCACATGCTCAATTATGTTGGGCTTTTTTTCTTTTTTTTTTTTGCCAACCCTCCAGAAATAGTTACACAAAACAAAAAACACTCTCGCACAATGCAGCTAATGTGGCCCAGAGGCCCCCCACTTTGAATGCCGAGGGTCAGATGAATGTTAAATGGCTTTTAAATGTCAACATGTTGGTTTTATTACAGAGGGAGCATTGTGCAGGACCCAATTGATAAAAAAAAAAAAAAAAAAAAAAAAAAAAGTATAATAAAACATTTAAAATAAATACAGAGACAAAGGCTCAGCAGGGATTGGAGAGTGCAGGGTCAATATAGGCAGGCCAAACTTATTCCACTCATTTTATCCAATGAGGAACATGCATTTTGTGATACTTTATTACAGTTAGGTGGAAATATTTGTATGGAGTGTTGTAAGGGGCTTAATTAAAGTATGTTCATTACAGAATATACAATCTTGGAGTTTACGACTTATTTTATTACACTGAGTCTCATATAACATTGTTATTGGCATTTCCTGGATTTTGCCGTAATCTAATCTGTCCACTTTAATTAGATCGCGAGCAATCCTATTTTATTGCAATTCTATCACCCACCTTTTGACCAATCTCCACCGCCTCCCAGGTCTCCACGAGCTGGACGGCATCAACGACCAGGAGGTGAACGACTTCCGCAGCAAGATGTTCCGTATCAGCGAGGAGAGGATGCAGCGGGTCCAGACGATGACGTGCACCGAGTGGCTGCAGGCCTGCTTCTCCCCGCAGCTGGAGTCCGCGGCCGAGTCGGCCGTCACCGACGGGGTCTGCGACCGCTCGGCCGACCTGAAGGTCATCATCCACTTTGATCAGTCTCAGGTGAGCGGCTGCTTCAGAAAACAGAAATCTTCCTTGCTTGTCCCAATCATGCCTGCTGGCGTTCCTTCAAAGATTTTTTTTTATTACGTTTATTCATAATTCTTTCATCAATGCACTAGCCTGTAGGCATTACAGTATTTGGCTTTTATTATGATTATTATTCCCCACAAACACACCAGTGTCCTCTGCAGTTATCCCATCTTACTCCGCCTTTATTTGTTTGAAGTGCTCCGCAGCCATGCGGATGTCCATTACCCAAAGCCATATACGCGGTGCTTTTACGACATCTTTGCATGCATAATGAGCTCTGGCCAAACATGTGACTTACTGTATGGCAGAGGGCAAACAGAGCCTTCCTGTCAGCGTAGCAGAAGTGAACAGGTGACTCCAACGGTGCCGCAGCTCGGCCCATTCTTCTGCTCCCAGTTGGCAGCGCCGCAAGAGTCACGTGACGAGCCCACACGAAGTGGGTCAAAGTCATCAGGGAAATTGTGCCACTCTCCCACACACACGCACACGCACACACACTCGAGGGACAAAAAAAAAAGCTGATTGAAACCTCTTTTTTCCTCCAGCTCTCTGGACCTGGAGTCCACGTCCATTTCTCTTTGCGTCTTTGCTCCTGTGTCTGAAACAGTGGTCTTGAATCATGAAACATATGGCTGTGTCCCTCCAGCCTCTGGCGTATCAGCTACGATCAACATGACGGGCACATAAACGCACATAGACAAGAGCACGCCATCTGTGCCGCCGCACTCAGGTGGACGCCGGCAGGAAGTCGGCCACAATAAACCTCATTACATGAGTGCGGTGCCGTGGTTTATCGTTGTTAAGTGAACACGACCGGGCTTCAGTATGGACTTTCCTTTTAGTGTTATCAGCAGACTTATTCCTCTCACTTCTCTGGAATCCAAATCCCAATTGATTTTTTTTTTTTTTATATTATTTTTTTATTTTTACCCTAAAATAAACTCCCTCCCTGTTGCGGAATCGCTAGAGCACTTTGAGGAAAGCACAGTGTTACCGGTCCTGTTGTGTACACACAATTGTGTAGCCACGGTCTTATTAGGTAGTTAATTATTAATGGAGGACATTTTGATGAAACCTCCAGGAAATTTAAATTGCATCTCGGGTATCGGGTCAGTGCTGCGCTATAAATAAGCTGAAGCAGTTAGACTCGCTGCAGCGCTCGGACCATACTGGTGAGGCTGTGGTAATTCACCTCACTTTCAAATATTTGAATTTCTAAGCACATTTCTGACAGATTTGAGTCCCCATTGGACCAAAAAAAACCAAAAACATATCTGCTCAGTGATTCATTCATATATATGTTACAGTCTGACAGTCTTTTTACGAACGACTTTGTGACAACGAATTGTGTTGCAGGACTCCGCCAGTCTGAAGGTGCCGTCGTCGTGCACCACCACCGAGCTGATGGAGCAGGCTGTGAGGAAGTGGCTGACCACCCATGGCCCTGAGGAGGAGGCGTGGAAGAGTCAGTACGTGCTGAGACTCAGCCAGTGTCTGGAGTTCCTCTGTGGCAACCAACCTCTGATTCAGTACAAGGTCCGTGGCTATACAGACAACCAGTTTTCTAGATATATTGTGACCATGGGCTTTATAGATAAAAGATGATCGGTGGCTGGTCAACTGGAATCCTGAGTTAGGAATCTATATACTGTGTATATTTTTGATCAGAATATCATCGTAGAAATCAAAGCTTTAATGTAGTTTTCCAGTTGCTGCCCTGTGATGGAAAGAGTGCTCAGACAGGAATTGTTTTAAGAAATCCAAAAATAATCACGCAAGACAAGAGGGGAAAGTCAAGTTGTATGGATTCTCTAAAAATCCTGTCTGTTTGCAGTATATCCGCACATGCATACAGTCCAAGGAGTCTCCCCACCTCACCCTGGTCCACACCAACACCATCAATGCCATGTTTGACAAGGAACGCGCCACCATCGGAGCCGTGGTGTCCCGCAAGTCCTCCAACCTACCCTTGCCACTACCTCCCAAGAAAAGGGTCAGTCCAGAAACTTGTGTTTTAAGGGGTTTGCGTTGTGTTTGGGGTTTGTCCGACCGGCATGGGATGTTTTCAAAGGAGCACTGCTTGGCTGAATCCAAAATATGCAGGAGAGTTGTTGGCAATTCTCTCCACGCGCTCTCTTTGGCCTCGGTCTGATCCTCAACGATGCATCAAAAAGTCACGCGGGCAAGTTTGATCAGTGAAAGGTTCTCATCTACTCCCAACTATGATTAAAAACGCTAGTTATTACCTCGTCCTATTTGCCGATGTTCAGCTAGTAGTGAACCAGTACAGTCTGAATCTGGCCCTTGGAGTCACCTGCAGCGGAGGACGCAGGTGTGCAGGTTTACAGAGCAAACACGCACCTGGCCGGCCGCCGCCTGTCGTTAATGAGTCAGTGTTCCAAAGTGTGCCGAAGCGAGCCGCCACTTTCCTGTCAACACGGTGTCAGAAGGCATTGCGGTCTCCTCCTCGCTGCGTCAGCATTTTAAATGTCAGGTTGGGTTTTAATGAGCCTTCATTGGCCGAGTGTCCTGCGGGTTGGACGCCGCGTTGTGTTGTGGGCTGTTTGGATGGTCGGCAAATGTTACAGGAGTGGGCCATCATCACATGAACCATTATATTCACCACATGCTGTCCATTCATAGTGGCCTTTAAACAAGTCTTTGGTAAATGTTGTTCTTACTATCTTCGCCTGATGATGAGACATTTATTTTGGTATAAAGTCAAATCCACCTCCAATTTCAATTTCCTTCAGTACGACTGGAGGAATTGCAAAACGTCCCAGTTATTGCCGGTGATTATTATGATAAATTAAGGTTTCTGTAAAAAAACATTTTACAAATACACACCTCTTATATTAGATGGCTCCCGACAGTCCTAATAACACCATGATGCCATGAATACAATTACAATTAAACATAATTATTCTGCTGATCATATTAGTAATTATGCCTCATTTCGCCTTTAAAATGGTCAAGGTTTCCCTCACATTCCACTGTCCAGGTGTTATCCATGATTAATCTTTCCATTTGAGGAAATTGTTCAACCAATAAGAAGCTTACTGTCGACGTGTGCTGGTCCGTTACAGGAAGAGAGGTTTATTCTTAGGGCACCGACGCGTGACTGGATGCTCTGCTCTTGCGCTGTCGGAGGCACAAAGCAAGTGGAGCAGGCAATAATAACCCACGCTCGCATGAGCATTTGAACACAACACACGTCCACCCACAAAGAGAGCGGCGGCAACTGCAGGAAGTGCGGTAGTTAGTCATGTTTGTAGTCTGTAGGCGTCATGTGATGTTGTTTGTCCTGCTGACTGCTGACCATGCAGATCAACTTGGCTTGACGTCAGAATGACCCACCAGACCTCCCACAGAGTTTGTGTTTGTGTGCATGGGATTTTGTGTGTGTGGGGGATTTTGTGTGTGTTTGTGTGCGTGTGTTCCACCAGGGAACTATTGGGTGTGAAGAATCGGTACCATGTTGGAATGCATATTCTCACACTACATTGGCTTCATGCGGCTCACTCACTGCAACTCTCTCCTCCTCCTCCTCCTCCTCCTCCTGCTCTCACTTTCTCTTTTCAGCAAGTACACACGAGTGTGTGGGACGTGTCGAGCCCGTTTAAGATCGTCCTGGTGAACGCCAGTAAGGTGAACGCAGAGGAGACTGCCAAGGTAAACATCCGCTCTATCCACAGATGAGAAAGTGTCATTTATGTTTACCCCCCCCCCCCCCCCGGGGCCCCCCCCCCCCCCCCCGGGGTTTTGTTCAGTTAGGTAGTGTCAGTGTGATGTCATAGAATATTTCTAGTTATAAGCCATTGTATTAGAAGAAAAAATGAGAAGCCGTTCATTTACAAACCTAATAACCCAGTGACGCTGAAACAATTTCAGTGAATATCAAATGAACACACGATGTGTGTGGCCCCCCCCCCCCCCCAGGTGCAGGTGAGGGCGGGGCTCTTCCACGGCACGGAGCTCCTGTGCAAGCCGGCGGTGAGCAGCGAGAGCAGCGGGCGCTCGGACCACACGTGGAAGGAGAGCGCGCTGGAGTTCGACATCTCCGTCTCCGACCTGCCGCGCATGACCCGCCTCTGCTTCGCCATCTACGCCGTCATGGACAAGGTCAAGAAGCAGAAGTCCACCAAAAACCCGCACATCAACAAGTACCAGACCATCCGCAAAGCGGGGAAAGTGGTAAATTAAAAAATGACGAACACACTCCACACACATGCGCCATCTTCACAGCACCATTGATTATTAATTGGTATCACTTATGTTTTCCAGCACTACCCGATAGCTTGGGTCAACACCATGGTGTTTGACTACAAAGGCCAACTGAAGACCGGAGATATCAACCTGCACTGCTGGTCTTCCTTTCCTGGTACAAACATACATACACTTGATGCTGTTTTAAATTTGCCAATATAATTGAACCCAAATGAGGTTCTGCCGCGATTGCCAGCCTGCAGTTAAAGGAAATCTCAATTCTTGAATTTCTTCTGGGGGGAAAAAAAAATCACCACAACCGAGTGTGTGTGTGTGTGTGTGTGTGTGTGTGTGTGTGTGTGTCTGTGTGCCCTGTGTAGATGAACTTGAAGAGATGCTGAACCCCATAGGAACCATCCAGACCAACCCGTACACGGAGAACGCCACGGCGCTCTACATCCACTTCCCAGAGTACTCGTCGCACCCCGTCATCTTCCCTCCCTTCGACAAGGTCAGATATCACTCACCGCACTCATAGAAACATGCTTTTTTGAAAATCATTAAGTGAGTGGGATTGCTGTATACTGACCTTAGACAAGTGGATGTGACCCTTTTTTATTTATTTTTTTTAAGCGGTAGGTTAGTGCACTTCATCATGGTACCTGGTGGCTGTTAGCATGAGAGGATCACAGCGGCCCACTTACACTCAAGCTGTGCAGTGTATCAACGTGTGCGCGTTTGTGTGCGTGTGTGTGTGTGTGTTCAACGCATGGTGCTACTTTTTAATTAATTTTTTATTATATTCTTTTTGCAGATACTGGAAAAAGCTGCGGAGATTGCCCAGGCCAACGACTGCGTGAACGTGGTGAGTGGGTGCGCTGAAGGGGTTAATGGTGTTGCCGTGCCCCTGATGGGTTTTCAGGCACACAAAAGCAAAACCAGGCGTAAATGCGGCGGCATCTTTTTTTGGTTGTTGACACCTATTGTCATTCTTTTTTTTTCTTTTTTTAAAAAAGCAGGATGTAGCAGTTAAAAAAAAAGAAAAAAATAAATTAAAATCCCCATTAATCCTGGAGACTCTAATCAGAGCACTTGTGTGTTTTCCTGTCTCACCGCCTCTCCGCTGACAAAACCCCACTGCTGGGTGTGTTGCAGCCAGTTACGTAACTCTGTTATGCAGAGGGCATGCCCAAACGCTGCCGTTTTCATGTGAGGTGTATGTGTGGAACTAGGCTTATCACCCACTACGGGTTAAGTGTTTATTTTTTTCACTGTATGTCACCCCGGGGATTAGCAAACAGATTTATGGGCTCGTGTGACCCTTTTGAATTGCACCACGTGCTTTTTTTTTATTTAGACCCAACTCCTTGTGCCTCCTTCAGTTGTGCGGGCGGCCTGGGTAGAAGTTGCATTCTAGATTGAGTTGATGAGGAATCGCAGATGCTTTGATGCGCTGCTGCCCTCTTGTGGTTGTTCTCAGTCACTGCTGCCGCTACGCCATCCTCATCGGCCTCGTTTTTCTGTCCTGTGCCGATTCCTCCCTCAAATTTCCCTTCTTTCCACCTCTCCTCTTCATCCTCCTCTCCCCCCCTTTGTCTTCCCTCAGAGTCGCGGGGGAAAGAAGTTCCACATCGAGCTGAAGGAGATCATGGAGCGCGACCCGCTCTCCCAGCTGTGCGAGAACGAGAAGGATTTAATCTGGACACTACGCCACGACTGCTACGAGAATTTCCCTCAGTCGCTGCCCAAGCTGCTGCTCTCTGTCAAATGGAGCAAACACGAGGACATGGCCCAGGTCAGTCTTTTTATTTTCCTACAAGCCAAATGTAAAAAAAAAAAACATTAATTTCATTGTTTCATTGTACTCAAGTGTTTTTGTTGTTGTCGATCTCAGCTGCAGGCGCTTCTTCAGATCTGGCCCAAACTGAGTCCCAGGGACGCTCTGGAGCTTCTGGACTTCAACTACCCCGACCAGTACGTCAGAGAATATGCTGTGCGCTGTCTGCGCGATATGAGGTGAACATCTGCATACACCCACACGGATATCAAATATAAAATTGGTTTTATTCTTCCTGTCACATATAAGCTCCTGTATTTGTGCGTTAAATAATCTAGCTTCGTTCCCCCTCTGATCCTCCCCTCTCTCTCTCTTTCTCTCTCTCTCTTTCTCTCTCTCTCTCTCTTTCTCTCTCTTTCTCCCAGTGACGAAGAGCTGTCGCAGTACCTGCTACAGTTGGTGCAGGTGTTGCGCTATGAGCCTTACTACGACTGCGCCCTCACCCACTTCCTGCTGGAGCGGGCCCAGGGGAACCGCACGATCGGACACTTCCTCTTCTGGCATCTCCGGTGTGTGTGTGTGTGTGTGTGTGTGCGTGTGCGTGTGCGTGTGCGTGTGCGTGTGTCACGCGTCTATTTGTACATGAGGAAAAAGAAGAAAGAAAGAAAGTGAACGACGTGAAGTGGTGGTTACGTTTTGACGGGGTTTCATTTGGTCTATAGGTCGGAGATCCACATGCCTGCTGTGTCTGTCCAGTTCTCCCTCCTGCTGGAGGCCTACTGCAGAGGCAGCATCCCTCATATTGAGGTTCTAAAGAAGCAGGTACAACTTGTACACACATTTTTTTTTCTTGACACACACACACACGCATGAGCTTGCATTCACGATGCCTCACACCTGCTGATTTTTTTTCTGTGCAGTCAAAATAGTTGTTATCCCGGGCAAGGCTAGATTTATGGTGTTTTTAGCTTCTGCCCTATGACCTTTGGTTTTGACAGTCGCTCCTATGGACACTTCCTCCTACTTCCTCATCATAACAGTCATTTATCTGGCCACTTCCTGTTTTGTAGAGCGTACGCCGCCGGGTTTGGGATTGCAACGCTGGCATAGCTCTTTTATAGGAGAACGAACACATTTGTCCGCTTGACGGACAATCGCGTTAATATCCTGTTGCCACATTCACGCGAAGCTTCTTTTGACCTGACCAGGTGGAGGCCCTGAGCAAGTTAAAGTCTGTCAACGAGCTCATCAAACTGGGAACCACCAAAAACGCTCGGAGTAAGACCAAGGAGGCCATGTTGACCAAGGAGGCCATGATGACCTGCCTGCGGCAGAGTGGCTACTCGGAGACGCTGTCAGACCTGCACTCGCCTCTCAACCCCAGTGTCCTCCTGTCTGGCATCAAGTAAGACGACACATACGCACCATAGGACTTGCGAGAATGACATTCGGTAGACCCAACATGGAGATGACTCAGAACATCTCCTCTCCTTTGCTCTGCCTCTGTCCTTCAGCGTGGAGAGGTGTCGGTACATGGACTCCAAGATGAAGCCGCTGTGGATCGTTTACAACAACAAGCTGATGGGGGGAGACACCCTGGGGATCATCTTCAAGAACGGCGACGGTAGGTGGGATAGAGAGCGGGAAAGGCTCAGGGGGTAAGGATATGAAGAAGCAAAAAGGAGGGTGGGAGCAGGACGAGGAGGGTATGCCGTACCGCCAGGTCATGTTGATGAGGGGGTCAAATCTCTTTTGACTCGTAAATAACAACCTTTTTTTTTTTTTTTTTTTATCTTTTTTTCCTGATCACTCACTCTCCGTTCTTAGACCTGAGGCAAGACATGTTGACGCTTCAGATATTGCGGTTGATGGATTTACTCTGGAAAGAGGCTAATCTAGATCTCAGGTGAGTTGTTGTTTTTGTTTTAATATATATATATATATATATATTTTTTTTTATATACACATATTTATCATTGCTTGCATTTGTGCGTGCGTGTGTGTGCGCGTTTTGCAGACAGACGTCAAGTTGTTTGTTCCTGCTCTCTGTGGGGAAGGGGAAGCTGCAGCAGCGCAGGGGGGGGGGAGGACACACTAAATGACCCCATGCTAGTTTGACCTCCAACCCTTTTGCACCCCGTATACACACACACACACACACACACACACACCAGATATAGACATTACTTCCTAATCAAATCCACACGCTTGGACTGTTACAAACCCTCTCTCTGACTTCGTCATGCGCCGACACATCTGGAGCTGAGCAGTGGAGGGTCTGTTTTGACAGTTGAGCTCGAGGACGGTGTTTCGGATTACAGGGACGCGGGTTCAGGGTTTGAGACGTTGGCAATAAAGGTACGGACGGTGTAAAAAAAGCACAACGATGCGGCGCTCTGCCAGTTTGTTGGGCGATTTCTCGCTGACGTGTCCTGCCCCGCGTGCCTGCACTGGTTGGCCGCCTACACTGGTTTTAGTCATTTGTTGAAACTCGGCGCCTTCACCACACCACGTCAAGTTGAGCAAGAGGTGCCTCAAAAGCATTTGGTCTCCATTAAGGCGGTGTCAAATGCCAAATGAAATCTAGAAATTGGGCCTGCTTTGAAGTTTACGGAGGGAACCTTATTAGGGTCACATAGTTCTGCTCGCTGCCAAAAGAGCAACTGGTGCCATCTTGTGTACACAGTGAAAACAAGTCGGTAAGAGTAGGCAAAGCAGAAAATGCATCTATCGGCAGGTCTGCACGCGATTGTCGTCATTGTGTGTTGTTGAGTCCTGTTCCCTGTGTAAACAAAATGGCATTTTCAAAAAAACCTTATTAGGGTCACATAGTTCTGCTCGCTGCCAAAAGAGCAACTGGTGCCATCTTGTGTACACAGTGAAAACAAGTCGGTAAGAGTAGGCAAAGCAGAAAATGCATCTATCGGCAGGTCTGCACGCGATTGTCGTCATTGTGTGTTGTTGGGTCCTGTTCCCTGTGTAAACAAAATGGCATTTTCAAAAATAAAAGAATTTCACTTACATTACTGCAAGTGAAATCTACATTATCACCATCTTTTTTGGAACTGAAGCCTGTAGAATTGTGTATTTTTTGTCTATCTGTATACGCGTACAATTTCAGCTCTTTGTTTTTCTTCTCTATTCACCCATGCAGAATCGTGCCGTATGGTTGCCTAGCGACAGGCGACCGGGCGGGGCTGATCGAGGTCGTTTCGTCAGCAGACACCATCGCCAACATCCAGCTGACCAGCAGCAACGTGGCCGCGGCCGCCGCCTTCAACAAGGACGCCTTGCTCAACTGGCTCAAGGAGAGGAACTCTGGGTAAGAGGGCGTTCAGTGCGTTCTGCACTAACTCTCTCAGTCTGCGCCGAGGAGGTTTGAGCCTCAGGAAAATAATCTTCCGTGCATGTCGTGTATTGACAGGGATGCTCTCGAGCGGGCCATCGAGGAGTTCACTCTGTCCTGCGCAGGCTACTGTGTAGCCACCTACGTCCTGGGGATAGGAGACCGCCACAGTGACAACATCATGGTCCGCAGCACTGGACAGGTGAGATCGCTTTATCTGCGCCAACCACACAGGCGCCATTTGTCGTCCACCCCCAGGTTTTGCGTTGCTGACTGGTTTCTGTCTCTCAGCTTTTCCACATAGACTTCGGCCACATCCTGGGCAACTTCAAGTCCAAGTTTGGCATAAAGAGGGAGCGCGTACCATTCATCCTCACACACGACTTCATCCACGTCATTCAGCAGGGCAAGACGGGATACACAGAAAAATTTGGCAGGTGGGTTGTTCCGCGGGGTCTCTTGTGTTGGGCAATTCCTATTTGTACACGTAGGAAACATGATGTGGTGGTCACCTATTGTAGATTTCTTCGGCATGATTATTTTCCACTTTTCACTTAGCATTATAATTTGGCATTTTAGGCCACAACCCGTTCAACAGCACCACAAACCGCAGCCACCAAAATATTCATCCTGTTTAATCAACACCTTAATAATAATAATGCAATTCAACTCAGACAAAACTTACATTACCATCTCAATACAGGCGGATTTAATGCAAAACAGTTACGTAATGCTCAACTGCATTACTTACTTCCTGAATGATGCTCCAGATCGGTATATGCAATAACCTCTTACGCCAGCAGGCGGCGGTAGAAGCTCAGGCATTCGATTTGCGTCATCCTCACTGGTTGTGTTGAGGAGACATTTGGGCAAATATGGAATGTTTCACACACACATTTTAATATCTTGAAAAAATCCAAAAATATTAAAGAATCGGGTCTCTTCGGGATTTTTTTGTCTGTAGTGCAATTAACTCCTAAAATGTTATTTAATCACAGGCTTCAAACACAACAAGTGCGGAGAAAGTTTATTTCTTAGTGCCAAGTTTAAAGAATATTTATATAAAGTCCAATATTAATCTATTGTAACTTTCAAAAGCAAAAGGAGCTAAAAATCCATCATTGCTGATACAATCACAGTCAAAACCTCAACATGTGTCTCTGTTGTCTTGCATGTGGAAGAGCACCGTGTACACCGTTTAACAACTAATGAGCAGTGGCTGGAAAAATCGGCAAATCATGTGGTGAAAAGGTGAAAGTGGAACATGGGGGTTGTTGTGACCTACATTCATAAATGCAACATAGCAGAGTAGACGTCCCCGAGGCTGTGCGGCAGCATTGATTTCTACGGTTCAATATCTCAGTGATGTGTTGAAAAGGAGTGCATATCCAGTGAAAAGTCATAAGCATGTTTTTTTTTTTTTTTTCACCAAACTATTACACCCTGGAGGCAGAATGCTGGAAGGCCTGTTGTGATAAATTCACATGAAGCCATTCCATTTTAAATTCTACCGTCGACATGGCTTTATGTGTAGTAATGGGTGGGCTCATTTGAATTTTAAACTGCTCAGTTATCCAACAACCCAGCCGTTGTGTAGAGCTGCTCTGTCTTCAGGATATCCTGTCAGACATGAGAGCCGTAACTGGAAATGAGTCCTGTCCTCAAAAGTCTTTCATGTGGGAATTGCTGTGTTGGTGCAGTGTAATAGTCAGCAAAACACGTAGACAAATGTGAAAAACCCTAGCAGAAACCTAACCCTTGTGACATGTTTAGACTTCTATTCTTTTATTTATTTTTTTACCATCACTGTCAACGCATTTGGTTAGGATCTGTGTCACCTCGTGCACGCCCCCCAAACCAAATTAGGTGTGGATGATCATAATCCTATGCCAATAGTGAAACAATTGGACTTAACGGACTATTTCCCCTTCTTTCCCAATTGTGTAGTTGTGGTTTCTTGCTTCGCAAAACATGGAAATAGCTTTGCATGCCTTTCTGCTGCTATTAAATGTTCCGTTTTTTTTTTTAAATAAGCAGTCGTGTTTGTGTGTCTGTTGTAGTTTCCGTCAGTACTGTGAGGAGGCCTATCTAGTCCTGAGGAAGAACGGGAACCTCTTCATCACACTGTTTGCCCTCATGCTGACTGCTGGACTGCCTGAACTCACCTCGGTCAAAGACATCCAGTACTTAAAGGTATGACACACACACACACACACACACACACACACACACACAAAAATGGCATCTACATCTATCAACGTATTGAATCAAGATGTATAAATGCATTTAGAATTAAGTTCATTATTTTACTCGTTCTCTGTCCCTTTTGTCAACTTCATCCCTTCCTCCCCATCCTCCCGCCCCTCCTCCTGACTAATGCTCCTTCCTCTCCCACAATCCCTCTCTCTCTCTCTCTCTCTCTCTCTGTCCTCAGGATTCGTTGGCTCTGGGTAAAACGGACGATGACGCACTGAAGCAGTTTCGCCAGAAGTTCGACGAGGCCCTGAGAGAGAGCTGGACGACCAAAGTGAACTGGATGGCCCACAACGTGGCCAAAGACAACCGGTCCTAGGGCAGCTAAGACCCCCTGCCAGCTTCAGGGGCTTCAGAGGACACAGTGAAGAAGTGTGAGAGGATGTGTGTGTGTGTGTGATGGGGGGGGGGAGGAGGGTTGGCGACATGTGACGGAGTTGACATGGGCACACCCACCTACACATTTAAAGAAGGGAATCTGCCAGGATATCCCACACATGAGCAGATTCACCCCTCATGTCCTGTGCATACAGGGTAAACCTCCTAGCTGGGACGGTCCCGTGACCCCCGGCCCGTACCCACTGTAAAACACCCCCAACCACCCTCCACCTCGCAGCACTCTGGCACGGTGCCTACATAAAAAAGAAATCCAAATTCTTGTGACGTTTCTGTGGAATCGTGGTGGGTCGACGTGGTTTGCAAATTTTGCACAGGCACAACAGCTGATGGAGCGCACAGCCAAAGGAAGGGAACTGAAGCACCCCACTGTGCCCACACTAAAGATGAACCTGCCCCCCCCCCACGGAGCGGATGGCCTGTATGGAGCAACGCTCCTGAACGGTTTTAGGAACAGTGGAGATGAGAGACGGCTGTGGAAAAGGACGCAATGCAAAAAAAATACAAAATAAATAAAAAAAAGACCAAAACGACCTCCACGTTCCAAGCCCAGAGGAAGTGCAACTTACCAGTCTCGCTGCCTCAAAGTGTGCCTCAAAACTGCGGGAAGATTGTATTTTTTTATGAGTTGTTATTTCTCTGACTTTCTTTTGCCATTTATGAAATTACCACAAAACTTCTACGTGCCAGACTACTTCACGAGCCCACAAAAGAAAATCTTGTGTGAGGGCAATTAAATGATAAAGGAGGAGGCTTGATAGGAGAAAAACGATTGCCTTTGTGGTCCACGGTTTGAATCTCGCTCCACGTGGATCATTGAACACTGGAATGTTTTTAAAAAGACCCCTATTTCAAAAAATCCTCTCATAACCTAAAACGGAATGTTGATTTTTTTCCCCCGAATACGACAAAATGCAAGTCTGAAAACGATGTCGAGCCTTTTAAAGCGCTCCATAAAAAAAAACAAAAAAAAAAACATTAAGAAATAAACTGATGCTTTTGACGCGTAAGGACCAAAACAAACAACAAAAAAAAGCAAAATGTGTTGCATTTTGATGGTGTATACTGTGGTTTTAATGGTCTGCTTCAGAACTGAATGTGCAAATATGTGCCGCTCTCTCTTTTTTTAAGTGTATTTGTTTTAGTTATTTTCCACTTCGCAGCTCTCCTGCCTGTGGTCTGTTTAATGCTGGAGAGGTCAACGGTGTTTCTTGAGCTTTCTCGGCACTGATTTGAGCTGTGAGTAGGCTTGATCCATTCCTGAGCAGCAATATAGTCGGACCTCTTTCTGCCTGCGTTAAATATAAGAGAGAGACGGAAGTCTTAGCTGTTCCTAAGCTCGTTGTAAGAACAATTTGCCATTGCCAGTGAAAATACTGCAATTCATGTTTTCTGTGACAACATACCCTTTATGATCTGGACCCGTATGATTTGTGCAGCCAGTTCTAATTTGATTGGTTTATGTAAACCCGCAGTGTTTGCATAGAGAGAACTCTTATCTCGGGTTGGAAAAAAAAGGATATTGCAGGGATTATTGCAAACACCGTCCTCATCATGGAGCTCCTCTGTGTGCAGTTTGTTAAATGAGAGGCACAAAGGGTGCCTTTTTTCACATTATATTGGCTGATTGTAGGGAGGGGGGGTAATGGAAAAAAACATTTATTTTCACTCTGTGGTGAATGCTCACATCATTTATTGATTCTCTTTTAGTTGAAGCATCAATCATTGCTCAGTGTGAATCATACGTGTTTGTGCGTGTGCGTGCCTGTGTGTGTGTGTGTGTACACTGTAGTTACGTAATGCAGTAACCTGGTAGACCTGTGGCTGTAGGGAGTGCAGACACCGTGGCAGATTAGGGCTTAATGTGAGGTATGAACATGGAATATAAAATATCAATATAGAAAAATTACCTGAATTCAAATAATGAATTCAGGGGCAGTGGTGGGGCAAAACAAGATGGCAGAACAGCCTGGGATTAGTTTATTGGGAACCACAAACTAAAATTGTCTTCACTTCTAGATTCTGGGCCATGTTGAAGTCACTGCAGTCAGATGACTGGATGTGATCATTATCTCCGCGGATTTATCAGATGTACATTCTGCTCTCCCACATCTCAAAGGTGTTTGATTCACATCCTGACTCGGAGGAGGACACAGAAGTACGCACAATCTCTTGTCACATTTTTGAATTGTGAAACCTTTGCCCTGTGAAGTAGCCATTAGCAGATGGAAAAACCGTAGCCATAAAGGGATTAACGTGGTCGGCAAAAGTATTCAGATAAACCAGGACAGTGTGTTCTTGGCACCATGACCCCACCAGCAGGCTGGATGTTCCACACATGGCAGGTGGGACTCATGGCGTCATACATGTTTGACGCCACGTTCTGAGCGTACAATCTGCAGCCTCAGCCCAAAATTCCGATTCATCAGGACAGGGAACGTGACCCCGTGCCCACGGATATCTATTCTTGGCCGATGGGGGCCTGGAACCCAACGTGATTCCGAAATCTCCATTTGCCATTGTGGGTGATTTAAAAGACGATCTGAGAAGGGTGACCCCAATATCCTCTTTTGCATTCATTTCAATCAAAAGGTGCCTCTGCTTTGTTTTCACATGGTTCTAAGTGAAGTATGGAGACTGATCTCCTGGAAATGTTCAAAATCACTCAAAGTCACTTCCTACGGGCTGATGTTGGATGTTAATTAAAGCTTCTGACCTGTATCTGCATGATTTAACACAGTGCACTGCTGCCACTTTATTGGAAAATTGGATCAATGCACGGATAAGCAGATACTGAGGTGTCCCTAACAAAGTGCTCACTAATGGTCTACCATTTAAATTTAGATTTCTGATTTTCTGGTCAGTGATTCATGAGTCACACTCATCCTACTGTCAAAGTCTGCCCTCACACCCACAACTGAATACCACACGTTTTGCACCAGGTTCCGGATGTGCTTTTCTGGGACACCGGGGGGAACACAAAGTAACCATGTCAATTAGGTGGCATCTAACAATAGATCCTGGTTCAGGATTAGGGGCTCCCAGTGTGAGCCATTTCACAGAGTGCTTGGATTAATGCTGGCCTGGAGAGCGGATGTGAGAGACCTGGTGGGTGAGTGGACAGTGGGGTGTGTTGTTGAGTGCCGTCTCGGCGTGGGTGCCACTTCTAACCGGCACTTGGCAGAGTCCAGATTTTTGTTCTACCTGGAATCTCTGCTTGTTTATGGAGAAAATATGGTGTTATGGCCACCGCGGCAACTTGCTAGACTGATTCAGACCAAGCTTGGTCCAGGGCACAGTCCTCATTCATCATAATATGCTGTTGGACAAAGGAGTCTGCAACAAAAAGGGCCTCTGGACCTCTCTCCCCCATCACATGTCTACACCCCTGATGAAAGAACCAGTCAGAGTTTTTTTTTCATTGAGTACTCCATTGTTATCACTTTATAACTGTTGTGTACTTTAGTGTAAGTACACTTTTGTGAATGCACCTACAGCTGTATTTTTGATTGCTTTTTTCTCTTGAATGAAAAGTTCCTGACAAAAGACACATCTGTTCCACTTCCTGTTCAAAAAATGAGGAGACAACATCCCTGCAAGCAATGAAAGGTATGACGTAAATATATTTGGATTAAAGGTCCCTGTATCCGCAGATGAGCTACTAGAGACACCGTTTTTATTTATTTAACGTTGTTAATATATGAACAATAAACGTATCTAATGTCATTATGATTTTGATTATGATTATTATTATTCGAAACATCTAACTTATTTAGATGTTTTATTTAGTAACTGATTCGATGGTCAGGGTCCAGGCAAAATAAGCGCACGTGTGTTTGTGATGATTTTTCGACGTTTCCTATTCGCTGTGTTTTACATTTATGTAATTTTAACACTGGATACGTTGTTTCGGAAGCGCACACCGCACGAATCACATAACATGGTATTCCACGTGCGGCGGAGGGTTTGTTTATATAAAGCGATTGACAGCGCCCTGGGCCAATGGGCTTGCGTTGCTGTTATTCCGTCATGTTCTCCATGGAAACCCGTGGCTAACGGCAAATCGGCGCACGCCGGGGGAGGGGTTTGAATTGAGGTCGCGTGTCCAGCTCGCTGATTGGCCGACGGCAGAGAGGAGGAGGAAGACAGGGTAGGAACGTCGGCCACTGTGTCAACCGGTCTGCACCGCGTCCCATTGAGGAACACCGGGTGGTTTAACTCCATGTCCTACCCACTCCTTCGCATTTAATTTTCCTGAAATCAAAGAAAGACGAAGAGGACTCTTCTATCCTGACGCCACAGTTTGGTCCTGCTCATTTCAACGCTGTTGCTTCTGTATGAGTGAAAAGTGAGTGTTACAAAATGAATTGCGTAACAGAGTCCAGCGTGCGCATGCGCAAAACCCGCATGCTCTACTTTTGTATGTACATTTTTACAAGCAAAAAATACGCCACCCAATCGTATGGGATGGAAAAAGCTCAGCTCCTGTGTCCGGGCTCGTGTGTGGCCGCACAGAGGCGCCGATTTTACTGAATGTTTCCGCCGGTATCGTCACTTTTACATAACTGTGTCAGTGTACCATGCAGTGGATTGCAGGTCAACGTGTGTGTGCATTTTCAATATCAGGTCAATGGCAGCGAGATGGGGGAAGGGACATTTGCTCAATTCAGTTATGTTAAGAAGATGTGTGTCCAATGCGACCGAGATGACTTAATGTTAAATAAAACGTTCAGGATCGTTCATTAATAAAGTAGGTTGAATTTAAGCGTGTCACGATGAGAGGTTTTGCTTTAACCCGCACACAACAGGTTGCACCTGTGGATGCAAGGAGGACATGACAGTCGCATTAATCTACAGTGCTGATCAATATGATGTTAGTATTGGTACTATTGATCGATAATATATCCATTGGCCGAACCAGAGCTGGTGTTGTGTCCATAGTATGCCAAAAAAAATGCATATTGCTGCTCGTGAACACACAAAGAGTGGATTTGTGTGGTAATTTGGGGTTGTTGTGTAGTGTAATGACAATGACTGAACGATAACCACACGTCAGTTGTGTCATTTATACTGAACTGCTGTTGTAGACCGTAACGAGAATGGTTACAGTTATACGGCCATCCTCTTGTTTTCGCCCGGCTGCGATTACCTGTATTTTGGTAACCGTACACCCAAATGTTGCTCATATAATTTTTGTCTCAGATTTGATCAAAGACCGGCCCACAAAGCAGCTGGTTACGTGGGGATTTATGAAACGAGGCGGCCACTGCTCTGTGCCCGGCGCTGTTGCCATATCCATGTGACAGTGGGGCAGTTGTTGTATAATGCCTGAGATCGGTGCCAGTGTATCGGGTGTATAAGCGCTCAAGCGGGACTTCCTTTTCATTCTCCTGCTGTGTTTTGAGACTTACGTGACGGGCGATCTTTTACGGGTGAGCTTTAATGGATGAAATTGGCTCTGTGTAATTGTGGTCGATCCGATAGGGAGCTCGTGTTTGTTGTTGTTGTGTGTATGTGCTGTCACTTAAGAGATAAGTTTGCACCGATGTCGAGGCTGCTGTTTGCACCGATTTGGAGTGTGCAGGCACAAACAAACCTCCTCTTGTACCAGACCTTGATCTATTGTGGCTCGGAAAAACAGTTCCACTGTGATAACCTAGATATTAAATATTTGGAAACATTTATTGTTGGCTGTTCAAGGCCTAATATATCCACTTAACACTGTTTCATGTAAACCGAAATATTGTGTGTGTGTGTGTGTATATTACACACATTTGCTTTCTTATTTATTCTTAACAATCAAATATGACGGTTTTGTGTGGTATGTGCTATGGCATCATTTTAAACACATTTGTGTTTTAAAATAAGATCCTCATATTTCTCTTGGTCGGCTGACTAATTCTTACCTCTTGTTTCTCCTCGCTGTTGCCCGATTGATCACTTTTAGTCAATAGAAAGTTTTCTATTTGCACTTTGCCACTATCTTCATTAAATTGGTGAATGGGTCATTTATTAAGTTGTCGGTGGACTTTTAAAATTAGCAAAATTGTCCTATTATTGTTTCCCTTTACTTTAGCAGTTTTCTATAACTTCTCAAAGAAATATGAAGCGGGGCTGAATGTGCATAAATTGCTGCAACTTGATCGTGGACAGAAGGAGAAAAGGGACATATTTTGGACGTGGCTCCACGACCTGGCCAGCGTTTCCAATTTTCCACTAATGTGTTGTTCTACATAGTTTGATTTACTTGTATAATTGTAGGAAAAACTGTAAATTAGATAATTTGTGTCCACATTTTGCCTGACAGGTGTTGTTCAGCTCTCAAACAATTATACCTATGTTTCCATCAGAGCAGCCGACTATAGCTCTAGAGGAGGTTCAACTTAGGCTCAGTGGGTCACCAGCTCTAATTAAGTGGGGTAAAGCCTCAAATAGCCTCAACTACTGCTACTGTTGAGCTAATATTAGTATTTTTTATTGCTACCATATACCTTTAAGAGAATATATAATTGTTTTGAAATTCATGTCTCATTTTACAGAGTTGAAAGAGGATGCCTGAGGAAACTTTTGTGATGAATAAATATAATGTCATTGCATCTTTTCTATCTTGCTTATGGATTCAATATATCAATGTTATAATAATAATTATACTGTAATTTGTTGGGATGTGAGCCCTCCGATGCAATGGAGGAGACACCACCAACAGTACACAGCATTTAGCCTTTTGTGAGTGTTTGTGTTTTCATCTGTGTTCACCTTTCGTGTGGAAAAAGCTCAGATGTAATATTGAACTGAATCAAACTGGTTCGGAGATTAAATCCAGCCAGAAAGGGCAAACAGCAGCCTTTCTGCAGGGTAGACCTTTTGAGGGATGGATGGTGTGTGTTTCTGCGCAAGCTTTTGAAAACGATGAGATCCAAGGCTGCACCGGCTGATCCGATCAAAGTGATGGCCAGTGTTTTTGATATCTCACTTCAAATCCCTATTGATCGAGCCATCTAATTTTAGTACTGTGCTTCTGAACAGAATGCACTGCATTGTCTAAGGCTTTTGTGAGTAATTTCCCTTGTGTTTTCTTTTTCTCTTTTAGACTTGCACCCAGCCTCGTATGGCAACGTCTCCATTTGGGTCCCAGTGCCACACTTCACGGCCTTGCCATTTGGATGGCCACTTAATTTAAATTAACTGATAACTTTCATTCCCTTTGGCCTCGACCCATGTGTGAGGACAGCGATCCAAAGCACTACCTGTACTCAACCCTGGACGGTGCCGAACAGAGTCGGGAAAGGGTCGCTTTTCACGGGGAGGAAGGTGCCATCAGCCAACTTCACCACATGGCCAGCGGTTACGACGAGGGTTGCGGCGGGCGGGATGGGGTCGAACTGGAACCCGAGTTGGGATTGGCCTCGGAGGGAAGCGACAGCAGTCACGAGCGCCCGGCCTCGCCGGGCTCCGAGCACGACGACAGGAAGCGCCCGCGCCCGCCCATGCACGAGGACGTGGAGATGGGAGGCAGCGGGTCAAGCGGGAGCGGGACGGAATCCCACGGCAACGAGTCGCACGGCAACGAGTCCCACGGCAACGGGTCGGTGGGCAGCTCGAGTGGCAACAGCAAGGATTCCGCTCTCCTGGAATCATCAGGGAGCAACAAGAGGTGAGGAGGGAAAAAAAAACAAGAAATAATGTCAATGACACAAGGCCTATTTGGTTTGACCCTCTGTGTGCAGATGGTATTTTTATGGCATTTTGTGTACACTCTCCCCGACCATGTCCTTGATTCGCTCATTATGTTTGGTCTGACCTGTTGTTTTGGCACTGGCACCGCCTGGACGCCTTTTTTGAATAACAAGACATTTTGTTCATGGTTCCAGCTCAAACTCTCACAGCCCCTCGCCACCCAGCAGCTCCAACGCCTTCAGCCTGGTGAGCTCCGAGCAGGACAACCCCTCAACCAGCGGCTGCAGGTTGGTACACGTGTGCATGTGCAAATTCAGTCGGTGTGACTTCTTTGATTCACACACATGCAGTACATATTGGCAGACAGGAGACGCGTCCCGTCGCCAATCAGGTGCCTCATGCCCCATGTGTTAACACATGGGTATCTAGCCCCTCCTTGCTCCGCGTGACAAGGTTGTCATTTTGACACACGTGTATGTTTGTCTCATGCAGCAGCGAACAGTCGGCCAAAGCGAAGAATCAGAAGGAGCTTTTTAAGACCCTGAAGGAGCTGAAGATGCACCTACCGTCGGAGAAAAGGAGCAAGGGCAAGTCCAGCACCATCAACACGCTCAAGTATGCGCTACGATGTGTCAAACAGGTGAAAGGTAAGAGCTGACACTTTTCTTTTTTTTTTCTCCCCCCCCCGTACACATGATCTCAAGTGTATTCACATCATCAATGTTTTGTAATATAAGCTAATCAGCTATTATACTTTTACTGATATAAATATTATTTATTAGAAATCTGGGGCAGATTCCTTTACACTTTCTAAAATTTTTGTGGGTGTCTATGGCACACAAAAATTGGTGAAACTATAAAGCACGATGCTTTAAAAAAAAAAAGAAAAAAAAAAAAGAGTATCTTCCTCCATCACCACGAATTATGTGAACTGATGTTTTGCGTTGGTCCTTGCTCACTATGTTGTGCAGCCAACGAGGAGTACTACCAGATGCTGAGGATAAATGACAGTCAGCCACCAGGGTTTGATGTATCATCTTACACTATTGAGGAAATCAACCGCATCACATCTGAATACACCCTCAAAAACACTGTAAGTACCTCTAATCACCACCTGACATTCATACATACAAGGGCTGGGACATTTTTTGTTTGCAAATATAATGTGAATAATAATCTCCAAATGAAAAGACGTTTTGACCAATCAGATTTATTTTATTTTTTTTAAACATTGCTTTTATTCTTTGTCCTTTAGGATATATTTGCCGTGGCCGTCTCGCTCGTCACGGGGAAGATCGTTTACATCTCGGACCAGGCGGCGTCCATCTTGAACTGCAAGCGGGAGGTGTTCAGCAATGCCAAGTTTGTGGAGTTCCTCACCCCTCAGGACGTCAGCGTGTTCTACAGCTTCACCATGCCTTACCGGCTGCCCTCTTGGAGCATGTGCACCGGAGCAGGTACCAGCCCCCACAATTCATGTAGTCGTATTTCAATAAACAGACCTCATGGTACGTGACATTTGGATATTGGTGGTACAATAACGGGTCGTGGATATACCTCGCCCCAAGGACACGTGTAGCACAACCCATACCTCAATCACATGTGCTAATTTCCATTTTCTCCACCCACCCAACCCCTCTCACATGCTAATGCACGCATATCACATATTTCATTAACATGCTTAATCGCACATGATTAATGTACGCGTTTTCCCCATCTGCCACATTTTTGCTGACGCCCTTTTTGGGCAAAGCTGTCGAATGACACCCAATTCATAGGCATACTTCCTACTTCTGAGAAACAAAGGTAGCGCCATGATAGCGGCCAAATGTTTATTTGAAATCAAACATGGTTCTAGTTCTAGGCATGTCCTTCAAACTGAAGTTTCATAAATGTGTTTCATAAATATTGATGAATAACAGATGGGGTGTTTTGAAGTCCTCCGTGAATTTGGTGCTAAATGTATCCCACTTTGTTCCTTTTTAGAGTCGTCTCCCACAGAGTGCATGCAGGAGAAGTCCTTCTTCTGCCGCATCAGGTCAGTTACAGCAGATTCTCTGATCCGTAGTTTCCTGCTCAAAGGAGCTGCGTGTCAGCTCAGACAGGAAGTCAGCAGCTGTGAGCTTATCTATCTCTGTCCAATGGTACTACAAATAACTGAAAATTGAAATTCAAGATTCTACAATTTATATAAGGCATTCCTTTTTGAGCAGAGACTGATGTCACTGTAGTTATGTGTCAGAACATTAAAACACATACATATTTGTGTATTTAATACAAGTTATGATTTCGCTATAAATATTTAACTTGACCCTATGATCTCTAGGAAAAGTCATAAATTGTATGAACTTTGACTTGTCAGTATTAATGCAGACAAGGTACAATTTTGGGCAAGTAGTGACTGTTATTCTAAAAGTGCCAATAGTAAAATAAAAGTAATTTAATTGCTGTGGTATGTTTCATGTATGTTTCAGTGGTGGAAAGGAGCGCGAAGGAGACCTCCGGTACTATCCCTTCCGTATGACTCCTTACCTGATGAAAGTCCAGGATGCCGAGCTGTCCGAGGATCAGTTCTGCTGCCTCCTGCTGGCTGAAAGGGTTCACTCCGGTTATGAGGGTGAGTCCTGTGGCCATAAACACACACGATGCATTGTAGTGTCCAAAAATGACCATTACGCAAACTATCAAGCGTGGCTTTTTTATGTGACTGCACTCATTAAAAGATCAAATCAAGATTTCTCACACGACATCCTCCCAAGTATAAATACAACTTGAACAAATAATTCGCTTTTTTATTTACTGGCTTATTCATTGGTTTTCTCTCCCCAGCACCCAGAATCCCCTCTGACAAACGCATCTTCACCACCACACACACGCCTAACTGTGTATTCCAGGATGTAGATGAGAGGTCAGTGTTTGAATACTCATATTATACGCCTACATATACAATACAATACACAACTATTTGTGTCCTGTTTGGCTCCAACATTGTGCGCTATTTTCTGCTCAGGTATAGACAAGTAATGTTTTTTTTTTTTTATCAGGGCAGTTCCTCTGTTGGGTTACCTCCCCCAGGACCTGATCGGGACCCCTGTGTTGCTCAATCTGCACCCAAGTGATCGACCCCTAATGCTGGCTGTTCATCACAAGAGTAAGGACACCTCCTTTTCACTTAAATTACGAACTAATCTTTTGGCACAGAGTCTGTGCTGAAAAGTTATTCTTTTTGAGCTTGGGTTCTATGTCGCGTAGCTCTCCAAGTCTCACACACACATTTTCACACACAGTTCTGAAGTACGCTGGTCAGCCGTTCGACCACTCCTCCGTCCGTTTCCGTGCACGAAACGGGGAGTACATCACCATGGACACCAGCTGGTCCAGCTACGTCAACCCCTGGAACCGCAAAGTCTCCTTCGTGATTGGCAGGCATACGGTCCGAATGTGAGTACGCCCCATGTGAGGTCTTCAGTGCTAGTCTGTTGTAAATGTATATCATATTTTGGGTTATGAACATGCCAGATGACAGTGGTGCGTGTGTGTGTCTTAGGGGTCCAGTGAACGAAGATGTTTTTGCAGTACCAGGTTTCCATGGAGGGAAGATCATGGACTCGGACATCCAGGAAATAAGTGAACAGATCCACAGACTTCTGCTCCAAGTAAATACACACCGCGCGCTTTAATGCAGAGTTTCATTCAAGCATCTCGTCAGTTTTCTGTAAACAATCTCGTCTCTCTTCAGCCGGTCCACAACATTGGCTCCAGTGGTTACGGTAGCCACGGCAGCAATGGTTCCCACGAGCCACTGGTGAGCCTTGGCTCCTCCAGCGAGAGCAACGAGAACAGGACGCCAGGGGACGCGACGGAGGAGACGGGCAAGGCCAGGCTGCCCAGGACGTTCCAGGAGATCTGTCAGGGGGTCCACATGCAGAAGAACCAGGACTCTCAGCTCTGCCTGCAGGCTGCCTCTCACTCACCCCTGCCTACCAAACCCGAGCAGAAAAAATCTGCTGAGGGTCAGTTCCATTTTATAATTGTATTACCTGAGGCTATACATAAACATGTTCAAAAAATGTTCAGGTCTGTCTTTAGCAGCCTGTGGGACATTTTCTCATCCCTCCTTCTGTTTGTCCAGCAGTAATAGCTCAGAAGAGTCTCGCGGTGCGTCTGAAGGACATTGTGCCGGTCAGAGACAATAATGCAGCCGCCGCCGCCGCAGAGGAATTCACCTGCAGGGACCAGACTGTGTACTCCTACCAGCAGATCAGCTGCCTCGACAGTGTCATCAGGTAAGACCCGTTTGGGTTTGTGCAAGGTCAAAGGTCACGTTTGTGCGTGCTCTCTGATTAAATCCACTCCTGCTCCTTAGGTACCTGGAGAGCTGTAATATCCCCATCACAGTGAAGAGGAAGTACCAGTTCTCCTCAAACACCACCTCCTCCAACTCTGACGATGGCAAGAAGGGCTCCGAGGACGGCATGCACGCGTCTCAGGAGGCCAACGCCGGTATGTGCACATTGCGCACACCCGTGTCCCCACCTGGGATGTCAGATCCAGTATGTCAGCCCGAAGTATTGTCTTTTGGCTTGGAGTTAATGATGATCTCTCTCTCTCTCTGCTGTCCAGATCATTTGATGCTTGATGCCCAGCCAGGCCTGTCAAACATGAAAGCCCTCAAAAAGCCTCCGGCTGGTGCCCTGGCCCCCCTCACTCTGCCCAGCAAGGCCGAGAGTGTGGTGTCCATCACCTCACAGTGCAGCTACAGCAGCACCATCGTCCATGTCGGGGACAAGAAGCCTCAGCCCGAGTCTGGTGAGTTTCTTTGTTTAATCCTTTTTTTTTAGGTTTTACACGTGCACACCTGCATGAAGGTGTATTTCCATCCAGCTTGACTGAAAAGCTCTGATTTTGTGACCCCTACAGAGATAATTGAGGATGTGGCAGAGAGTCCAGCGCCTCCAGCTCTGCCCATCAGCGTTCTGTCTCCACCCAGTCAGGAGAAGGAGCCCTACAAGAGGCTGGGCTTGACCAAACAGGTGCTGGCGGCACACACCCAGAAAGAGGAGCAGGCCTTCCTCAACCGCTGCAGAGAGCTGGGCAACGCCCGGAGCTTCCAGAAAGACTGCTCCAAATATCTGCACAAGCAGAGAGCTTCCGCCAATGCTGAAGGTACCGAAGGTTCCATGGTTACTGTCAAGATTTGATTTACAGTATCAAATAAGGTTGTTGGCTGGTTAATGGCTCATTGGTATACAACTGTATTGACACATAACTGTCCACGGTACCTATGAGTGGAGGATTATCTCGAATTCACCGTCTATGTATGAGTGGTCATTTTAAAGTAACCCTGCTCTCCGGTCCCCAACACAGCTCGGACCAACTTCTCCATGTATCATTTCAGAATCCTCTGTCCCGCGGCGTTCTAAGCCGGGCGCCGCCAGGCCCGAGACGACCGCAAAGAAGGGCAACCGCAGCAGGAAGTCCAAGAAGCCACGAATTAAGCATCCCGATTCGTCAGACAGCGCCACGTCCAACCGCAAACCCCGCCCCCCTCTCCAAGGTCTCAACCAGACGTCCTGGTCGCCGTCTGAAGCCTCGCAGTCGGCTTTTAACGTCTCCTACCCCACCATGGTGCCTGCGTACCCTCTCTACCCACCAGCCCTTGCCGCCGCCCCCGCTCAGGCCCCTCCCCTTTCTGCGGGGTTCGTAGAGGGGCAGACCACACAAGCCCCGCCCACAGCCACTCCATTCCCCGCCCCTATTGTTACACCAGTGGTGGCTCTGGTACTGCCAAATTACATTTTTCCCCAAATAGGACAGCTGGGCCAGATAGGGCAGCTTGGGGCTACTCCTAGTCCGGCGTTTCTCCTCGAGCAGACCCAGACGCAGACTGCGTACCCCACACAGCAACCCTTTCAGCCTCCGCAGCCAGCATACGCCATGCAAACACAACCCAGCTTCGCTAACCCACAGCAGTTCCCTGTGCAGACCGCCTTTGCCCCCCAGCCGGCCTCCATTACCCAGCAGGCTTTCCAGGCCCCTCAGCCTACATACACTACCCAGCAGCCTTTCCAGGCCCCTCAGCCCGCCTACACTACCCAGCAGCCTTTCCAGGCCCCTCATCCGGCCTACACTACCCAGCAGCCATTCCAGGGGCCCCAGACCTCCTTCGCCCCCCAGCAGCCATTCCAGGCCCATCAGACAGCCTACACTACCCAGCAGCCTTTCCAGGCCCCCCAGACCGCCTACACCGCCCAGCAGCCCTTCGCTGCCCAGCCCTCTTTCCCAGTGCAGACTCAGTTTCTCTCTCAAAACCCCTACCCAGGGCAGCCTTTCCCATACAGCCTAGGCACAGAGGCCTCCAAAGTTGCAGCAGCCGAGCCCCGTGAGGGGGCGGCGTCACGATCCTCCACGCCAGTTTCTGCGATGCGGGAGCCGGTGGCGTCACCGCCGCTGTTTGAGTCGCGGTGTAGCTCCCCACTGCAGCTCAATCTGCTGAGCATGGAGGAGGGGCAGCGGTCCGTGGAGCATCAGGACAGCACCGCGGCGTCCGCTGGCGGACACGGCAGCAGCATCGCAATGGCGCCATTGATGGAGAAGAGTGGTAGCACAGCCAAGACTGAAAACCGCCAACAGGTGAGAGACGCAATAAAGTTTTCTCTACTCACGCCTATACTTTAACACGCCCACATAAAGCCTGTCACAGCATGTGTTCTGATGGTCCTCATTCTTCTTCCTCCAGGTTGAGTCTCGTGGAGATGGAGATCACAGTGATGGAAACTCTTCATCCTGCGACCTTCTGGATATCCTTCTGCAGGAGCAGGAGGACTCGCACTCTGGAACCGGGTCAGCCACATCAGGCTCAATGGGCTCAGGATCCGGCTCTGGGTCGGGCTCGGGATCAGGATCAGGCTCAGGCTGCAACGGTTGCGGAACCTCAGGCAGTGGAGCTTCTGGTAGCAGAACAGGTCAGTGGAGGATTTACCAGTGTTTTCCTTACCACTGTATTAACTCCACTTTCATTAATTTATCACTGGTTGCTGATCACCATGACTAATTGAATTTCAACTGTTAAAAAATGGTTTACAGGGAGCAGCAACACCAGCAAATACTTTGGCAGCGTTGACTCCCTGGAGCACGACACCAAGGCCAAGGCCAAACTCAAGGCCAGGACCAAAGGTGGATCTGAAGGTGGCCATCCGCATTCCAAAGTCTCAACCCAAGGCGAGGGGGATCATTTCATCAAATATGTTCTCCAGGAGCCCCTCTGGCTCCTCGCGGCCAATGCTGACAACAAGGTCATGATGACATATCAGCTGCCATCCAGGTGAGCCCCCCGAGTTGAATGGATTAAACAAAAGCCAAGATGTGTGTTTTAAACATTAATTGAGTGTGTCTAAATTGTGTGGGTGCGTGTTTCCTGATAATCAGGGACATTCAGAAAGTTCTGCGGGAAGACAAGGAGAGGCTGAGACAGATGCAGAAGAGCCAGCCTCAGTTCTCGTCCGAACAGCGACGAGAACTCATCGAGGAACACCCCTGGATCAGGAGGGGAGGTCTGCCCGCTGCAATCAATGTCAAGGTGAGGGCCTCGCATGCTTACTCCCATCTCAGTTCTCAGTCCTGCTACCATGATACATTAAAGATATACAATATTTGCTCTTTGTTTGTGTGCAGGAGTGTGTGTACTGCGAGGAAGCAGCAGAGACTGCCCTTGAGGACGACATGCCGGACATGGACATGGACATGGGCACAGAGCTGAGCCAGGAAGGCCAGAAACAATCAAACGATCCTCAGCCTCGACCGGACACTGGCTCCTGAACGCACACTCACTGCCAGCATGGTGGACTCACTAAAGACTTAACCAACCAGGGATCCTCGTGGCGTGCGCACACACACTAACAAACACACGTTGTGGGTGTAACACACACCAGCCTCGCAAGCAATTGCACCCAAAAAGCAGAACTGGCAAGGGCGTGTGCTGTGTGTGTGTGTGTGTGTGTGTGCGTGTGCGTGCGTGTGCGCGCGCTGGACACAGGACTGATCATGGAGTGCGGTTCCTAAAGTTCCCAGCAGGGGGCAGCCGTGCTGCTCTCTCACTCACACACGCACACAAATACATACACTGGATGTGATCCAGCCTGTGTGCTGGGTGACCCGAGGACTCGGAGATCGTTTTTATTTATTTATTTTTTATTTTTTTTAAACGTTCTAAACGTTTCTCATCTTCGTTGTTTCATTGATATTTTCCCCAGGTCCCCAATGATTAACACTTTGGCTTTTTTTTTTGTTTTTTTTTTCAATTTTTCTTTGTTTTCGCAGGAATCGGAATCAGGAATTCTTTTTGTGAGGTGTGTATTCATATACACACACCCAAGCCCTTTGGCCGTCTTCCTTGTTTCAACAGATTCGTTTTATGTTTTCTGTTCGCAAACCTCACTACTATTGCCGGGTTTATCCGTCTCGTTAGCGGGTGGCAGGCCTCGATGATGTCGCTGTCAAACGCAATTCCCGTGGAGTTCAGGAAGGCCATCACCTGCAGCTCCGCGGATGTAGCATCTTCCTCGCTTGTGTCCCGGGGTGGGGGTTTCGTCTCCAGTCCAGTGATTATTATGTTGTTTACTCGGGTGTATTGCACAAGCTCATCCACCCGATTTTCCAGCAAAAAAAATCTCGGAGTTTTGTAGCCGCAGAGCTTTACCTTCCTCCACCAGACTCATGATGGTTATCTGTCTAACAACAGATACCTCCTCCGTCAGCTTGTCGAGCGATCTCTTTCGACATCGTCGACCTCCTCAGCACGCGGGGGAATCTCTTGTTTGGTGGCAGTGCGTTTTGTTTAGCTTTCTTTCCGAAGGATCACACGTCAGCTGTTTTAAATATACATTTCCTGGATTATGGATAAATTTCATTGGGGGAAATACAAAAAAAAAAACGTTTTTTCACAAAATAGTTTTCATCAGACCATTTTGAATGTTGCGAAATGAACAGCAGAGCATTGTAGTTTGAATACTGCAACACGTTGTGTAGGAGTTGTGTTGCTCGTGGGATGATGTGTGCAGGGTCAGAAGCCATGTGCAGGATTGACTGTCGGTTGTAAATCCCCTCAACTGTGACAATCTAACTCGTAGTTTAAAGATGAACCTCAACCAGAGCCTTATTTATTTTCTACCAGATAAAAAGTATCCAGAATAGTTTGTTTTAAAGCTAAAGCCAAATCCACTCAGCTTAAAGATGGTACTTTGTGTTAAAAGGTTTACATGTGTTGCCACCCAAGGCCATAACCAAGCCTGGAGCCAGCTTGTGCTTTTGACACAAAAAAAAAAAACCTCATGCCCCGCAGGTCTTAAAGCGGCACAATGAGGAAGTGGGAATCTGCCGAAACGTTTGTGTTGCAGAAAAACAGTCAGCACAAGAACATTGATGGTGAACAGTTGTTGGCCAACGGCCAATAAACAACGCCAGCAGAAGAAGAAAATCAGAACTCGGCCTTGGACAGTACTGAAGAAAGGTTTTTATTTTCTTCTAAAGTCCTTTGTGTAGAATTTTTCGTTTTCCCCTCATTTCTTTCCTTTCTATAGATATATATACAGTATATCTATATACACAGCAGAATCTGGTAAAACATGTATTCTTGTTCTGCCGGTGTGGTGCAGCTCTTCAACAAAATGTCCTTTTTGATCAAATCAGAAGCGGGGAGACCTGGTACATTAATACATTATGCAAAGTTACAATCGCCACTGCTGCATTGTGGGAAATGAGCTTTACAGTTCTAGCAAATAAGGAGGTCCATTTGGTGTCGAGAAGATATATTTTATGGCAGCCGCACCAGCCCCTCACCTTCTAACATGTAATGTTGTAGATGAACCTGAACGAGAATGGCAACAACCCTGGTGCTAAGGTAGAGAAGTTGTGTTGGGGCGGGGCTTGTGCATGTAACAGACTGGACCAAGATTATCTCATTGGGTTAGTTTGTTTTCATGACTATATAATTTTTTTTTAAATTATTCACCTGCGCACTTGACAGAACTTTGTGGTTCTATTTTTCTATTATTCTCTTGTGTGCTTTTGTTCCATGTGCCGTCGCGTGTTACTGGGGTTGGACCCTACCTCTTAACGAATCCCAGGTCATGTTACTGTAAGCACAACATAGTGTGTACACGTGCGTGTAAAGCACAGTGGTCGGATACTCGTGTGATCCCATGCAGCTACGGCTCATGTTGTGTATGGTCGTGTACATTTGTGTTATTGCCACTGTACCAGTCTGTGGTATATAATAAACTAGCACAATTCTGTGCAACTTTTTGGTACTTGAGAGTTGTTATTCCAGACATTGAAACAATTGAAAAAAATATACAAGGCTCAGATGATTAATTATCTAAGGAACAATTATTTACTATAACTGTTTCAACGTGAATTAAGTAAAAAATATATGAACGTCCTTTTAGTTTTTTTATGTTATTCTGTCCACACCCCTGAACGCATCATTTGTGACGCATTCTGATTTAGAATTTGTGACAGACTCGCGCCAACCAATCGAAAGAGGGCATACCTGACCTGTTAACCAATCAGATTCAGCAGCTCAGGTCAGAGAGTTTATAAGACCCCACTCAAAGGCAGAATTAGTTCATCTGCCTCTTACACACGACATTTGAAGCCGAGAGAGTGAGAGCTGCCGTCTTTATTTTCTTCCCAAACTACTGAACTACTGAAACATGGTAAATATGAAAATGTGGTTTATTTTCTTTACTTGTGTTCATTCTGAAGTGTGTCTTCAGCGTGGCGTTAATGTTCAGCTAATTAATAGAAAAGCAGACAAAGCAAAAGTTAAAATGTATTTTTGAGCAATCATTTGGTGAGCAGCATTCACGCACTTGCTTTTCTGTTCTGTTTTTCCTCTCTTTTTAAGTTTATTTGGCAATTAACCACTTAAGCATACTTCCATCGATTTCAACCATCCCACCCTTAAAACGTTCAGCTACTTCAGGAGGTTATTTCACATATTTTTTCTATAATTGATATTTTTTAATATTCAACTTTGAATGTATTTATTTTTCCCATTCAAGTGAATGGCGGAAAGATCGAAAGCTCATCAAAGCAGCATTCTCATCGCATTCTATTTAGATCAAAGTCATTGTAAAGTGTCACCCTGTCAAGAATTTCAGAATTTTCTTCAACTTCTGCATTTTCCAAAGCACCATTATTTTTGAATTTCCTCAGCTACTATGTTTACAATCAACATGTTTAGCATTTTCTTTTTTCCAGAAAAGCAGCATTCACACGGCATTTTCTTTAGGAAATGAATTTACAATAAAAATCCTTTCTTCTCTCCACAGCGCGAGTGTATCTCCATCCACGTCGGTCAGGCTGGTGTCCAGATGGGCAATGCCTGCTGGGAACTGTATTGCCTGGAACATGGGATCCAGCCGGACGGACAGATGCCCAGTGACAAGACCATTGGAGGAGGGGACGATTCCTTCAACACCTTCTTCAGTGAGACCGGAGCTGGAAAACACGTCCCCAGGGCGGTGTTTGTGGACCTGGAGCCGTCTGTCATTGGTGAGCGTCATGACTTATCCCCATTTAGGCCTATTTATGGATCAGTGGTACTTTTATATACTATACTCACAATGAGCCACACCGCATGTTATCTATATTTTTCCGTAGATGAGGTGCGCTCTGGATCCTACCGCCAGCTGTTCCACCCGGAGCAGCTGATCACCGGGAAGGAGGATGCTGCCAACAACTACGCCCGTGGACACTACACCATCGGCAAAGAGCTCATTGACCTGGTTCTGGACAGGATCCGCAAACTGGTGGGTAGAGTAATATCAGGCAGAACATTTTAAACCCAATCACGATATTATGTGTCATATGTGATCACCTTCTTCACCGATGACAGGCCGACCAGTGCACTGGTCTTCAGGGCTTCCTGGTTTTCCACAGCTTCGGAGGAGGCACCGGCTCGGGCTTCACCTCCTTGCTGATGGAGCGTTTGTCTGTGGACTATGGCAAGAAGTCCAAGCTGGAGTTCTCCATCTACCCAGCACCCCAGGTGTCCACCGCTGTGGTGGAGCCCTACAACTCCATCCTGACCACCCACACCACCCTGGAGCACTCTGACTGCGCCTTCATGGTCGATAACGAGGCCATCTACGACATCTGCCGCAGGAACCTGGACATCGAGCACCCCACCTACACCAACCTGAACAGGTTGATCAGTCAGATCGTCTCCTCCGTCACTGCTTCCCTCCGTTTCGACGGTGCCCTCAATGTTGATCTGACGGAGTTTCAGACCAACTTGGTGCCCTACCCCCGCATCCACTTCCCTCTGGCCACCTACGCCCCCGTCATCTCTGCGGAGAAGGCGTACCACGAGCAGCTCTCAGTGCCGGAGATCACCAACGCCTGCTTTGAGCCAGCCAATCAGATGGTGAAGTGTGACCCTCGCCACGGTAAGTACATGGCTTGCTGCCTTTTGTACCGTGGTGATGTGGTGCCCAAAGATGTGAACGCCGCCATCGCCACCATCAAAACCAAGCGCACCATCCAGTTTGTGGACTGGTGTCCCACTGGATTCAAGGTCGGCATCAACTACCAGCCACCTACTGTAGTTCCTGGAGGAGACTTGGCCAAGGTCCAGAGAGCCGTGTGCATGCTGAGCAACACCACTGCTATCGCAGAGGCCTGGGCTCGGCTCGACCACAAGTTCGATCTGATGTACGCCAAGCGCGCCTTCGTTCACTGGTATGTGGGTGAGGGTATGGAGGAGGGAGAGTTCTCTGAGGCCAGAGAGGACATGGCCGCTCTGGAGAAGGATTACGAAGAGGTCGGAACCGATAGTGTGGGAGGCGATGATGATGAAGGCGATGAGTACTAAAGATGCTGTTGGGGGAGGAGCATGGTTGCAGACAGGGAGGGGTGTTGAGACCAGGTGAGGTAATCATTACAGCTGCGACACAGTAGTTCGCTGGACCTGGGAAGCTCGCTGTGAGAGACAAGATTTACAAGAGGTTGGTGGATTCAAGTTTTTGGACTAGAGAGAGAGAATCAGAAACGAGGACTAACGTTGTGAGGAGTCGGGTTTGGGGAGGGACACTGAAGTAATGTTGAAGTGTCTATGTTGGTGTGTCAAAAGCGTTTCATTAAAAAAACGAAATATCTGTCTGCTGGTGTTTGTAATGGGAGGACCACGGTAGCAATGAGCCTTGCTACACCTGCATTCTGATCTGTTATTTTGATCTCTTAAATAAAGTAATCTGACATCACTCGTTTTTTTTTTTATTTTGCAGACCGTCAAGGCGTAGTTCTGCTCCACTCTTGGCAGTAGGATTGTTTGATATGGAGCAGTTAAGGTGTATATACTTAGATTAATTCAAATTGTTTAAGACAGTAGTTGCTTAGCTATTGCTAAACAACAAACAAAATGTACATAAAATATATGTATAAACTTTCTGGTTACCAAAATGATCTAATATATGACCAGATGCTGCTGTTCTCAGGGAAGCCACTGGGGGCAACATAGTTATGCCCACATAATGCCGCAAATCATTACAGGCAGACTACGCTGACTTATACAGCATCACAACTTTCAGTTTATTTCGATCAGACTCCATTTTTACTCACTAAAAGAGTGATTATGCGTTTGATTTTGGCATAATATATCTATTTGTATATTTCCTAAGCGTTAACTAAACAAGTCGTGTAGACTGGAGATACCAGTAGGGGACAGTACAAATGTTTCCCACTCACTTTGATGGACTTTGAGGCTCTGCCAGGTAAAGGGGAGAAATATATTTGTGCAGTGTTTTTAGAGACTGTGACAAAAAGACTTAGCAATTTAGCTGCTGTAAAACATGCTCTAATAAGGTACAAAAATAATCAGTAAATTAAAAGTAAGAAAATTAGAGTGAAACTTTTGGTTTTCCAAAAATCAGCATATGTTTTCACTTTGTCATTATGTGGAGAGTTTTGCGCAAAGGTTGTACAAGTACCTTTAAGAAAAAACACTAATCGAAAATCAACCTATAGTCAATACTATACGACTATAGGCTGAGCACCGAGTACCAGAATAATATATGTCATAATTTCCTCCTATTCTGTCGACACCCCTGAACGCATCATTTTCTGCACATTCTGATAAGAATTTGTAACATACTTACACTAACCAATAGGAAGAGAGCCTACCTGACCAATCAGATTCAGCAGCTTGTGTTGGAGTATATAATACCACACTCAAAGGCAGAATTACTGGTAGTTGACCTGCCCCTTACACAGGACACTTGAAGCCTAGAGAGTGAGAGCCACCGTAACGGCTGCCTTTATTTTTTACCCTGAACTCTACTGAACCATTGAAACATGGTAAATATGGAAATGTGGTTTATTCTCTTTACTTCAACGTGGCGTTTATGTTCAGCTAAGTCATCAGGAAACGGCTGTGGCAGCTCAAGAAAAAGTTCAAATGTTGGAAAAGTTACCAATAGAGCCTGACCTTCATGAAACAGTCACCACGTTTTGTTTTTTTTCAAACTGAATCCAGTGAGTCAGGGTTGTTTACAAGAGGCTGGTGGATTCGAGTTGTTGGACTTGAGTGAATGAATCAGAAACGAGGAAAAACGTGAGGAGTCCGGTTTGGGGAGGGAAACAGAATAACTGTTGAAGTGTTTATGTTGGTGTGTTTGGCCAGTTTATTAAACAGTTTAATATAGAAAACGACCTTTCTGCTGATGTTTGGACTGTAAGGAGTACAATAGCCGCAAGCCTTGCGACACATTTATTTGATCTATTCTCCTAAATTGTGTTTCTCTCTTTTAAATGTAGCCGTGCCGATGGCAATACGTTGATATTTCTCAAGAAATCTTTAAATCGTTGTGAGCAGTAATTGGCATTTTGTTTTTAGGTTTTGTTATTTATTTAACAGGGAAATAATTCTTTGTTAACACAAAAAAAAAATCAAATATTTGACTAGATACTGCAGTTCTCGGTTTCGCCACCCGGGGGCGACATAGCTATGCCGACATGATGCCACAGAAACGAATATTTATTCAAAACATAGCAGTCAGACTGCCCCGGATCGTTCAGTTTATCACGATGGGATTCTATTTTTTACTTAAAAAAGGGATTATACTTTTAGAGCAAGGTGGTGTTTGAAAAGCTGTAGATTACATTTATTACATACATTAAAACATGGGAGGGGTGTGGAGACTGATCAGGTGAGCAGTGCCAGGTGAGGTAATCAGCACCGCCGGTGCGTTACGCCTTCATTGGATCATTTAAAAAACACTAGTGAGAAGGACCTGAGAAGGTCTGTGTCACACACGCCTCGAGAGACAAGATTTTTGCTTGAGGTTGGTGGAATTTAGTTATTATCCCGAGAGTGAATGAAAACAAAAACAAAGTCACAAATATAAAACTGTCAACTTGCTTCTGTAGCAATATTTTTTTTTTTTAACTGCAGAGGGTATTAACATTTAATTGTATACTGTCCATAGCAATGTGCTTCATTGTGGTTGCATTGATGAGAAGTGAAAGCTATGTACCTTTGACTAAAAAATATATAAACAATAGTAAAGTTCCTCCAGGCCAATTGTAACAAAACTGAAATCCTTGTTATTTAGAAAAAGGCATACTGCCACTCTGGTTGGCAAGATGTAAATAATCTTGGTGCCCTGTTAGACATCCATGAAACAAAGCTTTATACCCATTTTATTGAGGTGCAGACACTGTTGTACGTGCCTTTCTCGGCACATTAGAGCATGATGCTGCTTCTGCTGCCGCCGGCTAATACAAAGCGATTGTTCCCTCACCGTCAAAGACAGTTGAGAAGCCCTGGAGGATGGCGGGGTCCCCGGGGGGATCAGTTTCAGCACCATATGCTCCCCTCCGCCGTTGCATCTCCCTCGCGCCAACTGTTGCATTTCACTGACCTTTAACCTCAGAGTACATATGCACAGTCACAAACCCCGCAGCTGATGCATCTAAACCCAAAACTCCCTCCCCCGTGTGTGCGCGGTTGCCCCAAAACGAAAAGTGAATATTGTGATTTTGGGCCTGCAGCACTTAACTGTCCGTTTGTCACTTTCAGTTAACAGATTGTGTTTGCACACAGGGCTTTGACGGGGGTTATGAAGTGGCTGCATATGTTTATTCTCCTAAAATTATGCATTACCAGATTTTGGTGGCATCCAGGGTTTGATGGGGTTATTTTAACTGTTTTAACAAGTGGCTATAATTTATCCTTCTAAAATAATGCATTGTGGTATATATTTGGTTGCATTTCTATTACTTATGAAGGACCTTATTTGACTATATTTTAGTTTTGAGTTTTAAAAAAAACAACATTTTTGAGTCGTTGGACCGGGCAGAATTGGGTGTGACTGTAATTCAATTTGGTCAAGGGTGCTTAAAGACCACATTCACACCCCAGCTTCCTCCCATAGACTTAAACATCCAGACCACAGGGCCTGTGTGGCACTCAAGAAAATACAATTAATTGGGTGTTTGGGGACTAAGCATACAGAAAATATAAGGACAATAGGGTTGGGCAAAGAAACAATTAGAGAACTGCTGAAAAGGAAATTGTTCCACGAGTAGATGTGGATAATAAACTTGTTTTTTAAACTTGGTGACAGCAGACAACGACAGACAAATGAACCAGAATGCCTTATTTTAATCACAGAAGCTTTAAAGACCAGTGTACAGTGTGAATGAATACAAAACCTTATCTTAGGTCAGCTGATATATCTGTGCTTTAGGCCAATGATGTATAAATACAACTCTTTATATTAATGCTGACATTTGGTCCGCTAGCTTTCACATGATACTTACAACACTGGTTGCCAGGTTGCAAAACACGGTGTGTTGTGAGCTGCTCCTTCATTATCTGCTTCATCTTCATTTTTCTAACGCTTCGTTAGTTCTTCGCATTTAGAACGGTGTTTGAATAGGGCAATGCATTGGGAGTATTTTTGTTTTTGTTTGAGTGAAGCGTTTGATAGCCTGCAACATTTTTTTCTCACCTTTAGAATCATGGTCTTTGTGCATGATTACCCCAAAGGCTGCTTCCCTGATGTCTTTGGGGTGTCTTGGTGATCACGGGTCAGGTGTGTGTGTGTGTGTGTGTGTGTGTGTAGGGCGCTGGTCCCTTTGATGAATCTGAGAGCGCTTGTATTCTCCTGTAGTGTCCTTTCAACTCTGCGACCTTTGACGCGCCCCTGTCAAATGGCTGTCAAAGCTTTGATCATGGTGTCCAGTCCACTCCCATTTCAATGCGTTTTCTCCAAAGTTCACACCCGGGTCCTCCACCTCCTCCACCCTCGGGCTTGTCACACACTCCTTCGGGACACGGGGAGGATGCCAACAGTGAGCCGCTATCAAAAAATATGAGACGTGGAACTCTCTGCCACTGGGCCACCGGGCCTGCATGTGTTAGAGCCAGAGCGGCAGGACTCATTGTGTCAGCTCGTACCGGGGAGGAAGGGCCCCGCGTTGGGGCCCTTAGACTCCAATCCAGACAGGATCTAACAGCCCTTTGTTAGTAAGTGGAGGTGAGAGTCGCCACACATGGAGAGGTGCGACTCTTCCATGTGAACACATGTAAAGCTCAACCTTGTGCTGTGAGGTGACTCGGATTTAAAGGACGAAGCATGCTGGTCGGAGGAAGACAGCCTAAAGCAAGGATGTGATTTTGATTGACAGTAGTGACAATTTATTGGAATCTTTAAGCCAAGCCAGAAAAGATTACAAAAAAAAAAAGGGTTTATCTTTGGCACCAAAGAGCCCACATAGTGTGTGTGCACAAAATGAAACACACAGATGTAATGCAAGTTGATAGATTGTGAAGGTATAACAACTGTTTCTGCTTTTGAAAAGTAACCCTTAAAAGTACCTGGCAACCTTTTTTTTTTTAGTCGACCCCTAAGGATTTGCTTCCTGTTTGAACACTGACTCACGGCACACAAAGAGCATTCCAGTTACCATATTTTATTTTGAAAAACTCAGACAATATCCTGGCAAAACGTTATCTAGACATCATTACAACATTAAGTGGTCATTCTGTAAGAGGCTACCAGTCCAGTAAACTACCGGCCTTAATGGAATACAATAGAAATATTTATATTAATCAGAGGCACTGCCAATCTTCTAAAAGAGCTTTTACTCCTCATACAAATCCTATATACAGAGAGTCACTGACACCAGAAGGGCTGGAACTGTTCCTGTTCTGTCCTTTTGTTGGCTCATAAGTGTGTTGAGAGGGAGGGTGTCTTCAGGTGTGAGGGAGGGGGGGGGGAAACAAATCCCAGCAGAGGACTCAAAGCCAGGGTGTCACTTCCCTTGAGGGGAAGGGCACCTCGGAAGAGAGACAGGGGAAAAAACGCCACCTTCTTACACTCAGATTTGCATGTTTTTTTTTTTCTGCAAAATCCAAAGAGCTTGAGGAATGTTTTTTTTTTTTTCTCTCGTGGGCTGTTGATCCATAAGCTGCCTATTAGTATGTTGCTATATTTCCCAGCGCTTGATGGGAAGAGCTCCAGGTCCTGGTTATGGTCCTTTTGAATGGAAAGGGATCTTTCCTTTTATGGAATTTGCTCCTGTTTCCTTGTTGTCTCTTATTGAACTCATTTCATTATTGAACGCCAATGAGGGGAGTCGGGAAGGAAATCCATGCACCTGACCAATTGTCCGTGGAGGCCAATGGGTCCAGACATGCAAAGTATGCGACCAAAAACTGTTCTTTTGAAAGTGTTCCCATGGTGGAAATGTTCCTTTAGGTATATATTCAGCAGGCACCCCTGCCTCGAAGGAATCCCGAGTCCCGTCGCGAGCCTTTACCAGGGTCTCCACATAGACTGAGGGTAGGCCACGGTGGGCAGGGCCTCCCTGTTCTCCGTGCCCTCCGAGGAGCTCTGGTTGTGCTCGCTGTCGGTGTCGTCCAGGTCGGAACACAGGTCCTCGCTGGACGTGGTGGAGGGGGCCGGGGACAGGGCCGAGGGCGAGCCCGCGGAGAGACTCCGGCCTCCGGGCGAGGCCAGGGCGGAGCAGAGCGCCTCGCCGTGGCTCCCGGGGCCGTCTGTGATGAGATCCATCAGCACGTCCTGCAGGTGGTCCTCGTTCAGGGGCATGCACTCCAGCAGGTGGTTGAGCAGCTCGGCGGCCACCGTGGCGTCGATGCCCGGACAGCTGGACACAAACATGTGGACCTCGTGCATGCACTGGATGTAGCCGGCTGCAAACCTCTCGCTGGCTTCGTTGTTGAGCGTGTCTGTTTCTGTAGGGGAGAGGGGGAGCTTGTTAAATGAATGGCCTGGTCCATCGGTGCCCTTTCTTCCACTCAATCTCTTTTACAGTTAGTTTATAAACAGGTTCATGTGAAACATATCATCAGCCCTTTTCAATAGGAGGCATTGTTAAGAGTGCTACATGGCATGAATAATAGCATTCACTTGTATAACAAAAACTAATCTCGGTGAGGGAACATTCTGCATTAGTGTGCACACTTATGGTTTCTGGTTTCTTACTTTACCTTAAATTGCCCCTCAATACTTTTCCCCCCGTTCATCCCAGCTAAGTCATCCTCTCCGTTCAGCCAGTGGCCTTTCTCATTATTCGTGAGAGTGTTGTGGTTAATGGTTAATCTGGTTAATCCAGGTGGGAGCACAGAGTAACCAGATTGGATTTGTGATTTCCATTCTGCGCCTGGCTTTCGTGTCTACATTTCGGCCAGATGGGTTTTTCCTCACGTGTCCCATGAAAAGGAATGTGCTACATGGTAATATCCAAATATATTATAATATCCAACTGGCTTTCATGTTCAATCGGATCTAGTTTTTTTTTTTATTCTTCTTCTGTGAGTTTTTTCCAACCCACAAGCTTTCATATAAACTCATTATTATTGTTATTATTATGATTGCACATACAGAACACAGAACAGTACTCCAGTTGTCAGTCTTTGAATGAGATCTATGGCTGAGATTTCCTTTTACTGGTAGAATTCCATTGACCAAATGAGTACAGACCTTGGCTGCGGTTCTTCAGGATGTCCTCCACCTTTTTCACCGTCATCTCCAGCACCTCTGCGTTCTCCATTTTGGAGTGAAGCTGTGGAAACGAGCAGCAGAGAGCTCTCCTTTAGCAACCAAGCCTCACAGAACCTCCTCACCACAGACCAGACTCAGGTGAGCTCCGGTGTGCTACTCACATCCGTGTCGGCCAGTAAGCTCCGCAGCTCCTGCAGACTCTCGTTGATGCGAGCTCGCCTCTTCTTCTCCACCAGAGGCTTCCTGATCTGGAAAAACACACCAAAAGATCACACTTGAGAGAGAGAGAGAGAGAGAGCGAGAGAGAGCGAGAGAGAGAGAGACACACACACAGCAACCCGTTTCAGTTGGACAATCCTTGCAGCTGCGCGCGTGCAGCTCCGCAGCCTGCAGGTGATGCAGTTTACAGGCGGAGTGCGTCACAGAGAGCCAGCTGGGTCCCGAGAGTGCATTGAATAATCCCAGGGTGCAGCCTACCTTCCGGTCCCCTTTCTGAATCCCGTAGTAGGACTCGTCCTCCTCCATGTTTAATTCCGCGCTGCTGGTCCGAGCCGAGGGGGCCATGGTGGTCGGATCGCCGCTCGCTGAGGCTTCTCCCTCCGTGGATCGTCCTCAGTGGACGGGGGGCAGCTGGTGGACGGGACCGGTCACAGGCAGAGAGAGAGAGAGAGAATGAGGGGGGAAAAAATCAACAAACTATGCAATCCTATTGAGACGTGCTGCCGGCGCTGAGTGTCTGTTGTTAGTATTTATAAGGGCTTATTAACATGTGAATGGGGGCTGTGCCGCTCGCGCTGGGGGACAACAGAGGGCACACGGCCGCAGCCAATGAGCGTCCGCCGCCTTTGTCTGCTCTCAGCCCTGGTCTGCGCCTCGGAGAGCAGCCCGGCCTTTAACCAGACCCCCCCATAACCCCCCCCCCCCCCTTTCTGTTGGCACTAATGAACTGTGTGTACCTCCATTCAGCTGGAGAGAACTCCACATCATGCACGAGCTCAATGCCACACTGATTTATATGTATTTCAAATATTAAAGTCAGTCATTCACGTTTAATTGTCTGTTGATGTAGCTTGTCGAGTATATTTATTTATGTATTTTTCCTCCAAAAAGCGTGATGCTATTAAACTGTCCAAATCCATCGTCCAAAGCAGTTATTTGCATAGTTGTCATCATTGTAATGTAATCTTGGAACTTTAGGTTGTTACTAAAGCAGCTCGGCACATACACCATCATTAAATATCAGCCCTGGTCTACTGCATCCATTCCATTCTTCTTAAACTATAATTCTATATACATCATCTTCAATGGGGCTTTACATTTGTTGCTGTAATTCTTGTAATGCAACGTTGGAGCTTTAGGCTATTATATGAGCGCGCGCGGGCAGGGCACACACACACACACACCATCATTAAATATGAGGCCTGGTCCTCTCTGCCCTGCCCATTCTTCTGTGTGTGTGTGCCTGCCTTTGTGTCCGATCCTCGGCACATTTATCCGGCTGCTCTGCGGATGTAACGCGATGCCTTCAGACGGCAGCTGCTGCTGCTGCTGGCCCCTCGGCCCAAACTCAATCAGCCGGGGAATTAAGGGCCCGTCTCCAAAGGAGGCGACAGGTGTTGGCCTGCGCCTCGTTTGTTCTCACCCTGTTGTTCTGTGACTTCTGGTTTGTGCGCAACTGCATTCTCACGTTGCCTGTTTGGGGACTGTACGATGGCAGCGATTCTGTTGATATGATCCATTGGAATTCTTCGTGCAATGTGGTGTTCACCCACATATAATATGAGGCTCTCTTGATAAAAATCTAAAACATAAAAGAATGAAATAATGCTGAACTGTGAAATCATAAAGCATCACTATATCGTTGGAGGTGCTGGATCGTGTTCCTTTGCGCATAATATATGTTTGTTTATGTCTAATAAGAGCCCCCTGCCCTCGTTACTGCATGTGCTTTGTAGCGGGCTTTGTGATGTTAATGACAAGTATCTCAATCTGCACAGAGAAGGCAGCTGTGCCACCTCCCAGGTGTATGTCGCTCAGAGTGGATCATCAGGTGCCTTTTACGCACAGCCATCTCCACACCATTGCGCAGCGTTTCCTGCAGGAGGAACCACTAAAGTAATGGAGGGTGAGTGTCAGGGCTTTGAAGTGAAGGGGGGGTTTTGGCACCTCGCCACTTTGAGATCCCCGCTCTGGAGCTTTAATGGTGTGGACTGTGGAGGGAGCAGCTGTCCCGGCTCGGCTTTTGTTGCAAAGCGAGCCGAGGGACCAGGCCACCCCCCCCCGCGCCCAGCCCCCCCCCCCCCCCCCCCCCTCCACACACACACACACACCCCTCTGTCCCGTCCCAACTCAGACCCGCTGCCTGGCGCCATGTGGAGGCCAATCATAACGCCAGTAATAGCTGCAGCACGTTTCTACCTCTCAGGCTCACAAAGGCCACATTTATTACTCACATATTTTACTTGGCTTTGACAGCTACAGTTTAGTTTCGTATATCTTGATTTTTTTTGCTCATCACTGTATGATTTTTACAGTCACTCTACTCAGGGGAATTTATCATCCAGTGCTCTAACTAGGTGGATGCTTATGATTGTGAAGACTTCAATTAGATTATAATTGGTTTAGAAATATACTTGTCCACATAATGTGGCTAAATTCAGAATAATTTACATTTCTAGCGATTATGTTTTAGTCGGTGTACATGGCAATGTCTTATTCGGATTACTGTCCTGATTAAGATCATACTGCAATTTTGCTGTCCATGTAAACACGTTTATTATTCTACATTATGTAATAATGTGAAATTAAGTCATTAATACTTTGTTTTACATGTATACATTTCCTGCTGTTGCATATCAAGTATTGTGTGAAAATGCCGTTGAGCTCTCCAAATGTAAGATACTATTAGCTGTTTCAGAAGAGGACATCTGTCAACCCCTAGCTGTAAAACTGACACTAAAACATTTGTTTTGACAAATACATGAATTAACTTGTTCCCGGCCCCCTGATTATTGTGAAGTCCAATAAGCCTTTATCACAGGGACATTGGGACATGTCAGTGCAGGAAAGGCACAGGTGATGGCTGCGTCATTGTCATAGACAAGAAGATCATATTTTTTTTGTTGATTCTCTTTTGTGAATCAAGTCCTGTGGTACCTGTTACTTTATACCCCAATGTTAAGGTTAGGCTATATATCCTGTTAAGCACTGCGTGGCCTCTGTCCCAAAAGCCAAAACAGGGTGAAGAAGAGCAACTATGCATGAAAAAGGTAATTCATAAAGCTAAATACAATGTAAAAAAAAAAGTTTTATTAATATGTTTTCGTTAATTATACATCAGTGGAGGAAGACATAAAAATCTATGCAATGACAAGTGAGCGGTCTAAGAAACAAAGTTTTGCTTTATAATATCAAATAAATAAAGCTGTTAATTCAATAAATACATGGAAGATTAATAAGAGCCTTCTATAATGCAGGCTACAAGGAGTCAACTTCTGAAAGGGAAGTACTGAGAAAAGGTCTGTATAGGATCATTAAAGCACACCTACAATAATAATCTCTGGAACAAAACTGCCCCACACGTTTGTCTTCTGAGCAGCATATCTATAAGATACATAACTGAGGATGGTCTAACAAAATGGAGAATCATTGATCCACCACTTCACCAGGGCCTCCACATATCCAGCATCCCCAGGTGGGAGCTGTGCAGCGTGGCTCTCTCCAGAGGGGTAGGCTCCTCTCTCTGGGGCTCTCCTCTCAGGGGCGTCCCGGGGACCCCGCGGCTTGCCAGAGGAGAGACGGCACGTCTGGGTGGTTGCTCCTCGGTGGACCTGGGCAGGGACTTGAGGAGGTGGTTGAGCAGGCGAGAGCCCACAGTCTTGTCCATCCAGTCGCACGTGAGGAGCATGTTGTGGACCTCGTGCATGCACTGGATGTAGCCTGTGCTGTATTTCTGCTGGGCCTCCAGGCCTGAGGTGGAGTCTGTAGGGCGGAAGAAGGAAGGTGTTATAGCGCCACCTGGCGGTGGAGGGACAACATGCGTCCACTAAACCATCTTGAACTCCTAACCCCCCCCCCACGAAAATAAAACATTCCTTCACAGCCGCTGACACAATTTGAAAACTATGTGTTGAGACGATAATTCTCCTCCAGCCATCAATTCACAGCTGAACACATCCACATCTCATTGGTGGATACAGCCTTTAATGTTGTATATACTGTGGCCCCCTGCTGTAAAAAACACTAAGTCAAACCAATACAAATAATACAAAAAGGGTCTGAGACACAACATTGGAGCACAGAAGTCAACCAAAGCGATAGTCTACATTCATCATATAGGCTGCTAGATAATAAATAGGCGATGCTATACACATAGACACGTGCGCAGAGCAGAACTCCTCACCGTTAAGTGTGTTGCTCTGGATGTTCTGCAGGTGTTTCACTGTCATCTCCAGAATATCTGCCTTCTCCAGCTTGGATTGCTGTGGAGATAACGAGCAGCGTGGTTCAGCCTATCATCCCGCACGCGGCTCAGAGGAAACGCGTGGAGGAGCTGATACTCACATCAAGCCTGAAGACTCCGATCACAGTTTCCTTCAGCTGATCCAAGCAGTTGTTGATCCTCTCGCGTCGTTTCCTCTCAATCAGCGGCTTCCTCAGCTGTGGAGGAGAAGACGAAAGGGTGAGGAGGCAGGCGGTGTGTTACCCCGGATCATAAAGACAGAGCCGATCTATAGATTACCTTTCTCTCCTCCTTGGCACCGGGATGTCTCCCGGTGTTGTGCGCCATGGATGAAGCAGTCATGTCTTGTTTTTTGTTTTGTTTATTATCCCGGCCTGTTTGCGCGCCTCCGTCCCGTCTCATCTGAATCTCAGCGCGTCTCTAGGGCCCTCGGCGCGCCACGGCCCTCGTATTTATAGGCCCCACTTAGCATGTGAATGCTCTCAAGCCTTTGGCTGTGCGATTTTCCCACACACGGGGTCGCATCAGTCAAGACTGGCAGGTCACTGGCTCCATTCAAGAGGGGACCCGGCCTAGAAAAAGAAAACGGAAAAAAAAACTCAAAAGCGACAGATGTCCAGGCTGAAACCATGCGCCACCCCCACCTCTCAAAAAAAAAAAAAAAAAACAAGAGAAAAAAAAACTACAACAAAATTGTCGTTTCCTCCTCTCCCAGGGAGGGAGTGTGTAGTTACACTGTACCTGCAAAACCTGCCAGACCTGTCCCGTCAAACCCCGAGGGTCAATCACCCCAGAATAAAGCATATGAAAAACACGCTTGACATAATCTTTTGTAAAATATACATATTTTTATTCCCACAAAACTCCTGCCAAACCTGGTTCTATGATCACACAACTTTGACTTAGCAGTATGTCTCCTGTTTTTTTAGAAAGAGTGTTCAGGGACTGGAGGGACTGTGGTGGTCCAAGTTCATCCAGCTTTGATCACACTCCGTGTTTCCACAAGTTTTCCAATCTGCTGTTAACTGTCAGTGAGCAGATGTCAGATTGACCAGATGTCCCCCTTCAGTGGAGTTTGGCTGGGGGCGGGGCCCGGGGCTGTTTTCGAGCCACGCGACTGCCAGGCGAATGATGGGTCGTGGGAACCGTGGCCAAACAAAGGCCGCTATTCACCCGAACCTAATCTGCATGAAGAGAGTAATAACCTCCAGGCAGGCAGGGCAGGAGGAGGAGGACGCTGAGGTTCTGGCAGGTGACCAGTGGACGGTCAAGTCAGCCGTCAGTCTTATTTCTGAGGTCTCACCTAAAGTTGGAATGCGTCCATATTCTGACATTTGTGGCTCCTGGAGTTGTCTGAACAAAAACTATTAAAGTAAAATATATTTAAAGTGCATAATAAAGAATAATCATTCTGATTATAGCTAACTCAGAAAGTTACGGCATGATTTATTTCAACAATCGCCCTCGTGTGACCAGTAGGAGATGTGCAGGTCATCATTAGATTGTTAATCTAATATGCTGATGTTTATTGTGTTTTTCCTAAGACAATCGTGTTTGACGGCCTGTGATCTCCAGCTGCACCTGCCAGTAGCAAGCTGCCACTACCTGACTGCCAACGCATTCTATTGATTTCAAGGTATTCAAGGTCCAAGCGCGCCCCCCTGTGTCCACGGTCACCTCTTCGCCGCTGCCATAGCCGGAGCGACCACAGGGGGCACTCGAGGCCAATGCGCTCGGTTCACACACTGAATCAGAGAAACAACTAACTGGGGGCCGCACAATTAAGCACGGAGCGAACCAGGGGAGGAAAACAAAGCAGTGATTGTTCACAGGAGCCCCAGACTTGCCTCTAGCTGTCTGGACATATCGGGGGAAACTAGTGAGGAACACCGTTCAATAAGGTACTGCACTCTTTACGTAATGATGCGAAGAAATATGTGTACGCTCTGTAGCCTACGGATGTGTTTGCTTAAAACTCTTCACTCGAAGTTAGCCGGTTAGCTGTGCTTGCTAACGCTAGCTTGCCGATCTGCTCGAAAGGTTTGAGCCCACCAGAAGCTGCCGTTGATCGGCTGCTTACAGCATAGCATGAGCTTCACATGGAGGTAGTGGAGCTGCTGCTAGGCCTGGTTAGCGTAATGCTAATATGCTAAGCATAACGGTAACAACACAACGTTACAACACATATCCCCTCCTAAACTCTTTAAAAAAAGAATCTGGGACGTATTCAAATGCTTTGGGCCTGCACACGGCCCTGCGTGTGACGATAACACACACTTTGACTAGAAAACTGCACTGTTAAGGGGGCAGTGATTGAATATTAAAGGCCACGTTAGCTTGCAAACAGTCAGCTGTCGGGTGAAGAGGGAAATTAGTCGGATCAATTACACCGTTGTGTATCAGTGCTTAAGTGTTTGTGCATTTGTAAAAGACACCGTCGGTGTGTGTGTTTTTATTCCAGTATTGCGCAAACTTGGCAGGTTTCACACCATCACAAAGCAGGCATGGTGAGCTCAGATGGGCGGTGCTCACTGTCAGCTTCATGTTGGCCAGCTCGTCAGGCAGTGGCTCTGCAACGTGTTGGTGCTCTCAAACCTTCCCCCAATGTCTGCACGAGATCGTTTGTGTTGCAGAAATAGCTTTGTGACACGTGCGTGAATGTGTTAGCTTCATAACCGGACGAGCGGTAGCTAGCTCCTGGCTGTTAGCCAGATGAGAGCAGAGCATCTCCTGCTGTGCGTGGACTGGAAGGTGAAATTGTCCCCGATGGGTATTGCTTTGCTGCTTTGCTGCTTGGTAACTGTAGTAACTAACTTTGTAATCGCGGATGTGTAAAGTGTGGTGGTTCTGTCTGTGGGGCTTTGTTTTTGCCTGCGCACATCCCCGGTGGGTCAGCGTGCGGCAGGCAGTCGGTGCCCACTGTCACCTCTGACGTGCGTGGGCCTGACTGTCCTCCAGCACCCGGCGCCCGATTAGTGCAGAAGTCATTGTGAGTCGACGGCGATCAGCTGATTTGGAACCTGCCAAATGTGTGGCCTCCGTATGTGCGTCACTGATACTGAAGGGGGTCAGGAGGAGGGAGGCGCTGCTGCTGCCCGTGGACACATTCACCAGAATTAGCCTGTGCAGGGAACGGATTTGGCCACCTGGCGAAGTTCAGGTGTGTCCACAGTGACCAGTGAAACCAGGGACGTGTTTAGTAGCTCAGCCCAGTCGACACATCATGAGTGGTGAGGGGCGCCTCCCACTCTGCTGCTGCTTGGTTTTTATTCCTGGCCTCAGCGTGGCTTTCTAAATGTGGACTCCCTGCCAAGACCCTTAGAGGAGGACTGTGACTGCCGGAGGGTTTTGTGTGTTTTGTGGGTGTTTCAGGATCCCGGCAGGACAACAGGTTGGTTTCATGCTTTAGACCGTGGGGGCCTCTGGGTGGTACATGCGTTCCTCTCAGTGCTTAAGTGATTGGCGTTTATGTTTTGTGTCAAACCTTTTGTATCACACTGAAATGGGATAACTACATGAGCTGGGTGGTTGTGATACTGGGGATTGTGTGCGTGTGAAAGGTTTTTCTGTCAACTTTCAAAGCGCAGGCTCCATTTCTTATCCGTTCCGAAAAACTTGGCTTTTGCCCCCTAGTGTGCGTGAAGTTGTTGGGTGGGTCGCTGAATTGTGTAGATAAGGGGTCCTTGTAAAGTAACCCAGGCAAATAAAAGCAGCAGTGAAATATTGCGTGTCAAACGTGTGTGCCCTCGTCATTGTGAGAGCTTTGTTTAATGAGTCACTCCCATGCTAGGTTGCAGGTCTTGGTAAATTACAAAGAGTAAAGTACAGTATGTTTAGTAATGTGTCTACTTGGATGTGTCAGTCAGTCACTTTATAGGGTGCGGGTCATGGTGTATGTTAAAGCCAATGGTTAATCATTTTCTACAATATTAAGAAGATCCACCTTGAAGCAGTAAAGGTCAGATCTAGATATGACGTAAATACATTAATTTCCTCAGGTGTGGTTTTATTGGGGTTTAAAGCAGTCTGATGTGGTCGGTCATTTCCTTTGGATTCTTGTAGTGTACCCATCATTACCTCAGATGAGATGAAAGGACTACCTGATTATCTTTGTCAATTGGATACCTCAAAAATACAGCCAAGATCATCTGCCCACACCAGCAAATCCTACATAGGAAGACGTATATCTACAATACAACACAACTTCTGTGCAAATTCACTTTCTATATATTTAAAAGGGGTGGCCATGACGTTTTATTAACTCTTGTGTCGTTATTCATTGGTGGTGAACAACTTCAGATTTATTTAAATTTTTTACATTTCATACTTAAACCTCAGAAAACAACATTGGAGGAATGCTTTTATATGAGGTTTTTGGGTGAAACCAGATTTATTAAAAGACTAATATTAATACGGTGGTGGAGGGATGAGATAAGATAGGACTTGATAGGGCCCGGAGGGAGGCGTTGGATCTGGAGAGCCCAACAAGGAAAAAGCCAGGAGTTTTAATGTGTTTAAAAAAAAAAAAAAAGGGGGCAAATGCATCTGTCTCTGTAATAAAAAGACTTGCAGCAGTATAAGTAACATTTTGCAAGAGACGGTGTAGTAATACAATGCAATATTGATTACTCATCAGACACTCATCTGAGGACTTGCGTTGATCGTGTTGTCTGTATGATTAAAGCTTCTGAATATTTGTGACTTATCGGGATATGTGCTTGTCATTACCTTCTACACCACCTTCCAACCACTAGCCTTTGTTGGGCTCTGATCCGGTTGTGCGTTTTTCTTCCTCAGGTGGACAGTCCGCTGTCTGGTTGCTCGTGGTAACTCTAAACCATGCCTTTCCCCTTTGGCAAGTCCCACAAGTCGCCGGCGGACATCGTCAAGAATCTTAAGGACAGCATGACCGTGCTGGAGAAGCACGACATCTCCGACAAAAAGGCGGAGAAGGTGCGCAATTCAAGTTGTTTGTGGGAAATATTGCCATTATACCACGTATGTTTTTATTTACCAATATGTGCACATATTTAGGCCACAGAGGAGGTGTCAAAGAGCCTGGTGGCCATGAAGGAGATCCTGTATGGGACGAATGAGAAGGAGCCCCAGACAGAGGCGGTGGCCCAACTCGCCCAGGAGCTCTACAACAGCGGCTTACTTAGCACCCTGGTAGCAGATCTGCAGCTCATCGACTTTGAGGTGAGACTTACTGTCTTTTTTTTTTAAGAGCAGGAAAAAAAGCAGGAGAAATACTGTATATCGAATCAATAGGAGTGTAACAATGGGAAATGCTGTGATGCTGATTTTTAATACCAGGGTCTATTTGGAAAGGGTCTTATTATATCAGAGGTATGAACACACAGTGGGGACGGTTGGGCGTGCGTGACATGACGGGCTTGCCTATTTTTGATATGCGTGTGTAAACTCATGTCTCCCTGCAATATGTCAGGCTGTTGCTGTGTGGTAAGCGCCGCTGCAAGCGTCCTGACTCACCCCGTCATAACATGACTCACTGTGTTGTGTGATCATCGTCCTCATTTTTTTTTTACCCTTTCTCATCCTCCATTCACAGCCCTTGGAGAATTGCAGATTACATGAGTGCAACTGTGAAAAGTGACTCGCCACGTGTGAAAATGATTGACTGATGATTCTCCATCTGTTTCAATCAGAGTAAGAAAGATGTGGCTCAGATCTTCAACAACATCCTGAGACGTCAGATTGGTACCCGAACGCCCACGGTGGAATACCTCTGCACCCAGCAGAAAATCCTCTTTATGTTGCTTAAAGGGTAAGGAAAAACACACACACACACACACAGACACACACATCAAGTTTTACCCTTACTTTAACTGTCACCTACTTTTAACCCTTAAACCTTGAACCAATTATTAACCCTCAAATTACCTATTAAAGGTGTCATGACCCTATATCTAACCCTAACCCATAGAAAATCATGCACACACACACACACACACACACACACACACACACACACACACACACACACACACACACACACACACACACACACACACACACACACACACCTTGAAGTCCATGCAACTTCCTAAAATAAAAAAAAATGACATTTAAAGACATATTTAATGGACTAAAATGTCTATTTTGTTATCCCTAAAGTGGTGTTCGGGTCTGCCATGACCTGTTTCAAGTTACAATTATATAATAACTACCATTTAGTATTTTCTTTTGGAACAAGACTTCATGATATCCCCACGACAGCTAAACAAACATTACAAAGCTGATTTTGACCATTTAAGCCAATTCTGAAGGTCTCTCAACACTTAAAAAAAAGAAAAAGGGAAATCGGGGTTTTCATCCCTTTTCTGATTACACTTATTGGGGTTATATGTTTCAGATGTTGTTGATCGTTTATCAGTTGTTTCTGTGATCCACATGTATTATTTCTCCATGATGCAAAAGTGAGTGCAAAGTAAGGCTGTACACAATCTAAATTTCAGTCCTTCATTTTGATTTTCTGAGCCATAGCTTCCTCTGCTAGACCTCGTTCTCTTTGTGTCTCCACGAGATCATGGCGCCACATAATCAATGTATTTCAATAATGTGGGTTAATGCGTGTCACACAGGTCACGTGACAACTTATCACTTGCATGTTTTTGTGTACCAGACTTTGCCATCAAACACATCAATAAACCTCTGTCCTGGGTTTCTGTTCTGTCCAGGTATGAGTCTCCAGAGATTGCCCTAAACTGCGGCATCATGTTGAGGGAGTGCATCAGACATGAACCGCTGGCCAAAATCACACTGTCGGCAGAGCAGTTCTACGACTTCTTCAGATATGTGGAGATGTCCACATTCGACATAGCATCGGACGCATTCGCCACTTTCAAAGTAAGTTTTCCAGGCAGCTTGGGCGAGGCGGGTTTTGTTTGCGCTTACCCTGTAAATCATAAAGCCAGTGACCGCTTTGCAAAAATAATAATAAAAATACTGTTAGTGGTAGCACGGGTGGTTTTTCTAAGTTTTGATGGCTGTTTTTAACTCCCAAAATTTCTTACTTGGTGCTGGCTTGTTGTTGTTGTAAACTGAACATTATATCATAATGGAACAGAATTATAACAGGAAATCAGATGATGTGCTGCTGCTTCCTGCTGACATTGCAGATATGGACGAAAACACAGTAGGAGGCTGTGGATTTTGGGCTTGGTTATGATTTTGGTGGTTTAGGGGTTTTCTGAATTTCTGGGGATCATTTCTTCAGGTTTGTTGCACCTGCCTTGTCAGAGAAAAAAAAATAGGTTTCAGACCAGATAGGTGGACCACAATTTATCCACATTTATGTCTAATCGTGTGCTTGTCTTTCTCCAGGACCTCCTCACAAGACACAAGCTACTGAGTGCACAGTTTCTGGAGCAACATTATGACAGAGTAAGTCCACACTCAACCATAAGACAGTTATTGATTTGATGCAGTTGCGAAAACCACTACGTGACCCCGACAAACCACACTCTCCCACTCGTTCCTCACACTCTTTTCTGTCTCTACCCCTTTCTCCAGTTCTTTATAGAATACGAGAAGTTACTCCACTCAGAAAACTACGTGACTAAAAGGCAGTCCCTCAAGGTAAGGGCCATGCGTCATGCCAGTAAACAGGTCTCATGTAATAGTGCGAGGACACTCAAAAAGCTATTTAAAGATGTGCTTGTGTCAGTGTTGGGTTTCTTTCATGCCATCTCCTTGTCTTGACTGTCACCTAGTGGTAGAAAATATATGACAAGGTGTTATACAAGGAACGCTAACAGTAAAGATTTATTGGCCTAAATATTTTCTCTTCTCAGACTAAAATATGATGTCAAAAAGACTTGATATATATCTTTTTTTATCTCAAAAATCCACAATGTTAAATATTTTGAGCCACGGAAGCAGCCTCCGCTGCCATGGGCCAGGCCCATGATGTAATTTGGTTGCACAATGGCATTCAACTGTTGTGACCTTTACTGGGCTATAGAGAAAATAATAACGCATCACACTCTTTTTGTGGCGTAAGAAGGTTGGCTGTTTGATGCTAATATAATATAGATGTATATATAGGGTTTCTACTCTCAGACTCAGGTTATTCTCAGGAAATTGCGTCCTGAGCCGTTTTTTAATAGACACCCAGATAAAGTGGTTATGGCCATCTCCCGCCTCCTCGACTCCTTTTTTTTCTTGAATTGACTTCTATGTTTTCATCTTCACTTGCATTTTGCTCTGATTCAAATCGGAAGAACGCGTATGAATAGTAAGAGATCTAAAGTGTTATTTATATCAGCTTTATATAGCCAATGCCAGTGTTAATCTATTAAAATACACAATTCTTCATAGTCGGGGGTTCCTTTTTGTCTTTTTGGACTTATCTTATATTTTGACCAAATATGTCCTGCATTATTTCACCTTAATGGGAATATAAGACATTTGGTATTTGTGTTCCTGATGTAGAGGAACAATGATTGTCCAAAATTGAAACCTGTTATTTCTCTCATTTTACTAGGTGTGATATTAGAAATATTACATATATTGAGATTAATTTTAACTACTGTGTCTCTCTATGAAATGTTGTAGTTACTCGGGGAGCTGCTTCTTGACCGGCACAATTTCACAATAATGACGAAATACATCAGCAAGCCAGAGAATCTCAAACTAATGATGAACCTGCTACGGGACAAAAGCCGCAACATCCAGTTTGAGGCGTTCCATGTTTTTAAGGTAAAAATCAAATGCCTAGTCTTGAGGTGTGTGTTCAAATATGTGAAAATGTCTCTGCAGTTTTAAGCAATGACTTTGAACTTCCATGCTCTCCACTTTCATTAAAAGTGGAATCACGAGCACATCTTTGAAACAGATGCCCCGTGGACACATGTTCTTTGCAGTTATATCAAACGTATGATCCCCATTTTAATAATAACTCCGATTGATTTATTTCACGCGTATCCCCATCCCTCCCTCTCCCCCCATTTCCAGGTGTTTGTGGCCAACCCAAACAAGACACAGCCCATCCTGGACATCCTGCTGAAGAACCAGTCCAAACTCATCGAGTTCCTCAGTAAGTTCCAGAATGACAGAACAGAGGACGAACAGTTCAACGACGAAAAGACTTACCTGGTCAAACAGATCAGGGACCTCAAGAGGCCCGTCCCCCAGGAGGCCTGATGCAAAGTGCATAGGTAGGGGGCGGGGCGGGCGGGGCAGCCATCAGGACCATGTCTGGGGGGAAAAAACCTCCAGACAACGTCTGCTTTATGGAACATTCAGCAACTGCTCCTCTGGTTTCCGAACAAACAGCGACGGAGCAAAGTAAAATCCAACAAAATGCAAACGTACCCTTATCGACTCATCGGGAGCTCCCTTTGCTCCTCCGAGGACATTTGAGTATTATTATTTTTTTTTTTCCAGTCTTTTTTCCTTCAAAAGAAGTAAGAACAAATAAATAGATGCTGCTGCTTTCTTGCACATTGAGAAATATAAAGGATATTACACAACAGTCCATCGAAACATGACGACCGAAATTGTCCGTGCATTTAAAGTAAGGCAGGCTTCCTGATACACAGACACACACACACACACACACAAACACACACACTCACACTAAAGTCAAAAAAAGTTAACACATTCATATATATATATATTAAAAAAAAAAAAAAGACATGCATACAGATATACTTTGAGAATATCAGTTCGGAACCTTGTGAAATGGGAAATGGTACGAGTTTGAACATGTGTTTTGGTGCATGCCTTGAAATGTGACCACGGCTGTACCGGGCATCAGCTCTGCGATGGCCTGCCCAGTCCAGCTCCCACGTTCAGTGCCATCAGATACGGAAAAATGCACATTACGCATCACAGCCGCCGCCGCAGTTTGCATCTATGCCTTCATCCGATATCCAGCCACAGTGGTTCATTCTACTCATTTGTTGGGGACAGGCTCTCGCCACCCAGAACCGTTGACCTCCCCGTGTGCTTTGTTAATCCCCAGCACTTGTAGCACACGAGGGAAAGAGAAGGGGGTGCAAGCTATGAATTTGGCTAAGCCTGATATTTGGTCTCCATTTTGTTTTCTGGGACTGGGTGAACATGTACATATGCCTTTTTTTTTTTCTTGCTTTGTAGATTTTGTTTAACCTTGACGTTTGGATATATATTATATATATATATATTACCTTAAACCCCACGTTTTTGGTTAATTGTTATCAAAATACTTTCTAAACCATAACAGACAGAACAAGCAAGTGCAGTGACATTTTTTTTTGTTTGTTTTTTTTGCATTTCATTTTACTGCCGAGATGGTTGTTGGTGGGTTTCTTATGTACATAACTTAAAGGGCCAGCTCACATTTAGCTAACCTATAGGATATTAACCATTTGTACAGCGGAGGAATGTCATGGTATTAGCTCTGGATCTGTTAATCCTCTTCTTATCCTACATTTTGAGTTTCTTGCAGACTGCTGCAGGGTTGTGAGCAGAGGAGGGGTGGATTGGTAAAGTATTAACTGAAGAAATACAACCCGTGTGTTTGTGCACTTTGTGAGGTGCTGAGCGATCAAGATCACCCAACTGGAGTCGAGGTCTGGGGGTCCCCCCCTCCCGGCTCTATGTCATTAACTTCTTCTCCCCTCATTTCCACCGCTCGGCTGGTGGCCTGGGAGCCATGTGTGGCCCCCGCAGCGCGTGAGCTTCATGGCTGAGCTCTTTGGGACTGGCTGTCCCCCTTGGCTTCACGTTTGAGCCTTCCTCTTCAGAGGGGTTTATAATTCCAGTACACATATGAATGTAAAGCATTGTGGGTAGCAGAGCACATTGGACTTGTTGGATTGTCCCTGTGGTGCTGAGCAAAGCAAATCACCACAGAATCACAGATTTGTTCATTTGCAGTGAACGACACGGTCAGTGTGACGATACGTGTCCATTTAAACAGAAAACGACCACACGCCATCTCCGCGCAGACAACGGCACCACTACTCCCTCGATGCGCATTGAACACGCATGTTCCTCCACTGGCTGTGCATGATGCTGTACTCGAGGTGTTGTACTGGAATTGTTAATATTTTTTTCTCCAAATATTTAACAACATTGAAATGTCAAATTGAACTCTCGGCTGTATTCTGACTTGGAGTGGAATTTCAGTATAGAGTGTCTGGGTGCTTTCAGAAGTGTCAAAGGCCTGGGCCCTACAATCCAAATAAAGGAAAAAACATTATTTGGAATAAAATACCAACGTGGTCATTTTCTGGATATCAGCACAGGGTATACAATGGCGGGGCTAGTACATGATTAAGTAGAGATAAAATAATGGAAGTCAAGGTCATGCATTCAAAAATGTATGCAGTGCACAGTATTTGGTAATTGTAAGCTAAATATATTGTGGTATGAAAAAAAAATGTCATAACTGATAGAATAACTGTAAAGTATTTGACTTGGAAAAGCAGTACCCATCACTTTTATGTTGTCCATGACCATGTTTGTCAATTCAGATTTTTCAAGCTCCACTTATGCTTCGACTTGAAAATATGGATTATTATTATTATAAACCCTGATTAACTCTGCCCTGTTTCCGGTCTTGATATGTGATGTGGAAATAATCTGAAATGTATTGCTGGGCAGATGGTTCAGCTCAGATCTGTGTAAACCAATGAAGAGGGTAGAGCAACTGTATATATATATGTATATATATATATATATATATGGTTAACAATAACAAAATATACATTTAGACTCTAATAGCAAGTTGTTGGTCGTGACTGGACAGTAAATGACAAACTAAAATAAATATATTTTTTTCGAATGTAGCTGTTCATGGTCCTTTAAGGGCACATTAAAAAAAAGGCACACTTCCGGTGGGAAAAAAAAAAACACTGAGTAGAGATTGCGATCCAGCGGTGACGGGCGGAAGTCCTGCTTGCGAGAGGTCGTACGCTGATCGGAAACGCGAGCGAGGACACACGGACACAGACATGGTGAAGATCAGCTTCCAGGCGGTGGCGGGACAGAAAGTGGAGAAGGACGGCGATGGCGACAAGACGGAGATCCTCATTCCCCGTCCCATGGTGAGCGCAGTTTCTCGTCTTTTGTGTGGCGCTGGTGCGGCGGTGTGTGTGTGTGTGTGTGTGTGTGTGTATAGTGTGTTGTGTTTAGTGTGTGATTGTCGTGCACACGGGGACATGTCAGACGGCGTGCGTCGCAGTTCAGTTGTTAGTTTTTTTTCTCCCCTGGTTGTGTGAGACCAAAAAACATGTCCCCACTGCGCCAGAGTGTTGCCAGTTAACACAATGCGCGGAGAACGCGTGCTCTTTGTTTGGGAGCACACAACCAGCAGCGAGCTAACGGCTCTATGGGTGTGTGCTGGGTTGTTTTTATTTATTATTATTATTATTATTATGATTATTATTATTATTATTGTTATTGTTATTGTTATTGTTATTAGGAATTATGTCTGTGCAGAACAACTCGTCCCAGCTGTATTTAAAAAAAAAAAAGGTAAATGCAAAAAAAAAGCACAACATTTGGCTGACAAAATGGCAGATGGGGTGTTGTGACTTGCAGTGCGTGCACGTTTTCTTTTCTCATACAGCATAATAGAAGACCGTAGAGTCCTCAACTTTGCTGTGGGGACACCCCACTGTGTCCTCAGCCTGCATCTCATGTCCAAACCTTGAAAATGCTGCATCGTAAATGCAACAGACACACAACAGCAGATGTGTGTGTCTGCAATGGGTCTGCTGCAAAAGTGCAGCATCTTGTCTGTTGTGACTTTAAGGATCTGTTTGTCCAAACGCACTGAGCGAGACACAGACGCACACACACGCACACACACACACACACACACACACAGGCCTCCTGGTGTGTCTCTCAGCTGGCGTCAAAGAGCCTCTATCTGTCTTTGTGGGACACAAAGAACGGAGTTGTGTGAGACACAGTTGTCGCCTTGTACTTATGCACACTCCGTTTCCAAATGTCTCCACAGTACAGTGAGCTGAGACATGTCACCCTGCACATATTACACCCTGTCTCGACGTTAGTCAACAGACGTCCTGCAAACACTCTCGAAGTGTGGTTGGGGGGGCTGCCGTTTTTTGGGCTTTTGTCATTACATGATGTCCACACAGGATTGTTGTTAATTCTCTCTTTATAATCTCATATTTGTTTTTTTATTGTACACCTCATAGTTGGAAAGGCACAGGTGTAATGATGAAATCAATTAGTCTGGCCACCTGGGCCTTTGCCGCCAAGACAAGTGAACACACCTGCTGTGGGAGGAAAAAAAAAAGGCCTGTTTATTTTCACAGTTTGTAGTTAGAGCGAGGACTCTAAGTAATTATTCCTGTAAATGGTAGAGCACATTGAGTGAGAAGCCACTATCCGTGTGTAGCGGCACCCTGCCGTCACAGGTTGGACGCGTGGCACCAGCAGATGGGCTGCGAGACTGGAGGCGTCTGGGGGAATAGTACTCGTCTCCTTCCATTTTTTTTTCCATCACCAGTTCCTATTTATAATGTACCAAGAGCATTTGTGCATCGTCCTCGTATTTTATTCTTTTAAATGAGTCCCTCAATTCATGTCATTTCCAGCTGCTCGTCACAGTGATGATGAGAAAAGCTGAATGTTGGATCGAAGCTGCCGGGAATTTTTAATTTGTGTGTGCATGTGTTTTTTTTTTCTTTTTCAGGAGGACGAGGATGAGCTGGTCCTGCCGCTGCGTCCCAAGAAGTCTCTCCTCAACGGCCTGTGCTGTCTGACCTTTGGCCTGGTGGTGTTCATGGCCGGCCTGGTCCTTGCCTCCATCTACGTCTACCGCTACTACTTTATACCCCACGTAAGACCTCCGTGTACTGCGCGGTGTGGTGAATGTGTCTCATGTTGACGGTTGCAGGTAGTTCTGCGATTCATGCATTCACATCAATACACACAAGGATATTCTCACTGTGCTATTGTTTGCGATGTTCCAGCCTGTCTCACTGTTGGTGTGTGTGTGTGCGCGTGCGCGCGCGTGCGCGCTGCAGATCCCCAAAGAGAACATGTTCGAGTGCCAGATGCTGTACGAAGACTCGGAGTACGCGCCACTGCGTGGGCGTCAGGAGCTGGAGGAGAACATCGGCATCTACTTGGCCGACAACTATGAAAAGATCACCGTGCCCGTGCCTCACTTTGGAGGCAGCGACCCTGCCGACATCATCCACGACTTCAGCAGAGTGAGTCAACACGTACAATTCTCTCGGTATTGTGGCTTTTTTAGGATCACCTAAAAACCAGAGGAATTGAAGTCAGCCATGTGAACTCTTTAAGGATATACATAGGCCTTGAGTTTAATGCATACTATCATGTGTGCAATGCTGAGTGGTATTCATCCCCTCGAGACCACAAATGCTCATCGTAGTCTCAATCCGTCAATCAATTTAGTATTCCAGTCCAGACCTAAATGGTTTATTTATTTATTTTATTTTTATTTATTTAAGTCGTGGTCACAAACATCCTGAAAGACCCACATGACTTTAAAATGATTCTGATGCCACGCTTAGAAGCTACCAGCAGATAAGACTTGAAGGGATTTTTTTTTTTTTAGAATTAAGCATTAAGAGTGCGTGCTTTATTTTCCAGGGACTGACCGCCTACCACGACATTGCTCTCGACAAGTGCTACGTGATTGAGCTCAACACCACCATCGTGATGCCTCCGCGTAACCTCTGGGAGCTTCTGAGCAACGTCAAGGTAACGCACTGTGAACATGTTAAGTCGTTGGCTTTCCCCTCCTACATCTTTAGCAGAATAGGTTTTGTGCGGAATGCTCTGTGACTATTTGCAGAGATTATTAGTGAGCTAATGGGTACCACGCTGGTAAGCCTGGCGGAGGCTATCCCTGGTTAATCCCAATAGCTCTGCACGCCTCTCTTCTTTTTTTTTTTTTGTGTGCACTTTTTCCATTTCCTTTGAAAAAGTGTGTTTTGGTGAAGGACTAACACGACTGTGTAAACTTATTGTATTTAAATCAAAGTGGTGCAAAAAAGCTGCAGCTTTTCTAGATTCTCTGGCCTTCCTTTTTCTCAAAGGTCATCGCTGTCCGGACGGTTTGAGGTTGAGAAGTGCTGCACATTTCTGCGTCAAATTTCATTATTTGGCGTTACATCGGCCCCCCGAAATAAACCCGCTGATCTCTGCAGTTCCGCGCTGCTGCAGAACAAAACAGTTTTTTTGCGATGATGCGGATCAGAACATAATCCTGAAAGGCCGAGAGACACGGGAACGACACTTTATTCATACTCAGCCAGTGAAATATTACTCCAGTGTGCTTGTTATAATACCACTTTGTCTCTTACAGAAGGGAACATACTTGCCTCAGACCTACATCATCCATGAAGACATGGTGGTGACGGGCAAAGTGCACAACCTGCGTCAGCTGGGACCCTTCATCTACCGCCTGTGCAACGGGAAGGACACGTACCGCCTGAACCGCCGTGTCACGCGCAGACGTAAGTTGCACATGCCCCCATTTAAAAAAAATAAAATAAAAAATGATGTGATATGCTCTGTGTTGTGTGCACGACAACGCAAGGAGCTTTATTGCATGTAATTGTTGAGCGAGCACCAAAATTCACATCTCTGGTCGCCCCCCCCTCTCTGTGTCGCACCCTGTCTCTCTCGCAGGCATCAACAAGCGCGAGGCCAAGGACTGTCGCCGCATCCGTCACTTTGAGAATACATTTGTGGTGGAGACCGTTATCTGTGATAAAGCGTAAAAAAAAACACACAATTTTGTCGTCGTCCCCCCACCCCCCTTCTCTGTCACTCCACCCACCCAAAGGCACATCCCCAGTCACTCCCCCAGCCACTGTAGCACTCTCCGGTGGATCAGATCACGTCTAAGTTGCACTTTCCTTGTGAGTTGGGTTTGGTGTCCTTTGTAAGATTCACTTTTGTCCTTTTTTCTGCTTGCTCTCCCCCCCCCGCACCGGTAAAATAGAAACTGACGTGTGATGCAATACTAAATTGTTATTTCTATCACATGATTTTCCTTGTAGCAAAGTCATTCAGCCAATAATGATTTATAATTTCAAGACACCTCATCTTGCTCTGTGGGGAATTAAGTGATGGTTGCTGGTGTTGGGTTTTTCCTCTCCTGCCCTGGAGGTTACTTTACGTCTCTTAGATCTGTTGAAGAATAAGAAGCTGTTAACACAAAGCATGCATACATACACATGTACTTGCACATGGGTGAGATGGACTTGCTTGATTATATTATACTTCTCTTGCCTGTTGCTGCCTTTCTGTTATTCCATTTCCTTCTTGATAGCACATTACATGTTAGAGCTGCACTGTGCATTAGGAGACTATTATTTATTTGAGTTTTGCATTGGTCTATTGTGCTCATCACTGCATTAGTGAGTTATTTCACAATGATATCTATGATATTTGTTGCAGCAGAAAATGTGTTAATAGAAATACTATTCGCAGATATCATATTAGAATCTTTAAAAATAAATTTTTGTTGCCGTTTTATTTTCTCAAACAGATGTTGTTTAGTCTGTATGTACTGTACGTATGTCTCACCCATCAACTCAACTGCAATGAGTGAGATTGATCAGCTTGTTACATTTTGATTTGACTGACGCTTTTGTCCAAAGCTTGTTTAAAAAAAAAATCCTCTCTAAATATTTGTTTGGATCTTACACAACTGACAATGCAAAGCACAAATGCCTGATTTGACATTATACGGTATTTGTGACAGTAAGAATTATTTTTAACCATTTTTTGTGGAAAAAGTTGGATAATTCAAAGGCAGTCAGAGACAGACTGTTATGGTCTATTTGCCAATCCTCAGTCCCTAATCACATGAGCAGTGTTTACTTCACTGCTTCAATCATTTCAATTCTGTAGATGAGGGAATCCACTTACTTACAGATGCCTCTCAATCTGGTAGGGATTAGGGACAGAAAATCATCTGCCTTAACCCACTGAAATAAAAAGACAAAAAGCGTGAGTCACATCACACATTTTATTACATTGAAAAGTAACTGTAATATTGCAAAATAAAGTTAATGTCATTTTTCCATCCAAAAGCTTTAGGAGCATTTCCTTTCTCAAGTGCTTGTAAGTAACATGCAAACACACAAACCTATCAATGCTCAGTCGTCACAGGTCAGTATAGGATAGTATGCCCTACCAAAGAAGTCAAAAAGTCAAAAAATGTCTCCTATGCGCAAGAATATCAAAAAGGTGAGGAAAAAGTGAAACATTTTAATATAAATCATATGTTTTCCAAAATGTTGTTGAAAAAGTCAAAACGTTTAAACATCAAAAGATGCATATGCGCAAAAATGTGTTGGCAGTGAAAAGTAAATAAAACGGTCATAGTATAGCATGTCGTCCAAAAAAGTCAAAAAAATGAAAAGAAGTCAATACATGCAAAACCCTCAAATATAAAAATATATATTTTTTTGAATGTCGTCAAAAATTTGACCGAAAACGTCATAGTAAAACATGTCATCCAAAAAACTAAAAGCATCAACGCATGCATAAAAACATGCAAAACGCTCAAATATGATAAGTGAAGAAAAGTGAAAAATATATATTTTTAAAATTTGACCAAAAACGTCATAGTATAGCATGTCGTCAAAAATGTTAAAAAATGACAAAAAAACGCCTTACTATAACCTTATGTCGGCCAAAAGGTCAAAAGTTTCAAAACTCTCAAAACTCGCACTGGAAAACCTGCAGGGCCTAAAAATAAAGTGAAAAAAGTGAAAACGTCATAGTATAGCATGTCGTCGAAAATTCCAAACTTGGACCAAAAAACGCCTTACTATAGTATTATGTCGGCCAAAAAGTCAAAAATTTCAAAACACTCGAAACTCGCACAGTAACATCGGCAGGGCCTAAAAATAGGGTAAATGCAAAAATAAAGTGAAAAAAGTGAAAACGTCATAGTATAGCATGTCGTAAAAATTCCAAACTTCGACCAAATCACGCCTTACTATAGCCTTATGTCGGCCAAAAAGTCAAAAAATTCATAACTTTCGAAACTCGCACAGTAAAACCTGCAGGGCCTAAAAATAGGATAGGTGAGAAAAAAAAGTGAAAACGTCATAGTATAGCATGTCGTCGAAAATTCCAAACTTCGACCAAAAATCGCCTTACTATAGCCTTATGTCGGCCAAAAAGTCAAAAATTTCAAAACACTCGAAACTCGCACAGTAACATCGGCAGGGCCTAAAAATAGGATAGGTGAGAAAATAAAGTGAAAAAAGTGAAAACTTCAAAGTATAGCATGTCGTCGAAAATTCCTAACTTGGACCAAAAAACGCCTTACTATAGCCTTATGTCGGCCAAAAAGTCAAAAATTTCAAAACACTCGAAACTCGCACAGTAACATCGGCAGGGCCTAAAAATAGGATAGGTGAGAAAATAAAGTGAAAAAAGTGAAAACTTCTTAGTATAGCATTTCGTCGAAAATTCCTAACTTGGACCAAAAAACGCCTTACTATAGCCTTATGTCGGCCAAAAAGTCAAAAATTTCAAAACACTTGAAACTCGCACTGGAAAACCTGCAGGGCCTAAAAATAGTATAGGTGAGAAAATAAAGTGAAGAAAGTGAAAACGTCATAGTATAGCATGTCGTCGAAAATTCCAAACTTGGACCAAAAAACGCCTTACTATAGCCTTATGTCGGCCAAAAAGT
>JAFBJU010002084.1:282101-331813 GCA_016785305.1 Colistium nudipinnis | reverse complement strand
AACCCTAACCCTAACCCACTAACCCTAACCCTAACCCTAACCCTAACCCTCTAACCCCCTAACCCTAACCCTAACCCTAACCCTAACCCACCCTAACCCTAACCCTAACCTACCCTAACCCTAACCCTAACCCTAACCCCTAACCCTAACGACAGATATAAAGCTCAACAATAAAAAAAATAATAATTGAAGGATAGAACAGGAAAGAGGAAAAAGACGAGCGGGGAAAACAAAAGATTTGTTTAAAAAATACTTAACGGACATTAAGTTCGAAGCAGACGTCTTCGCCACATACACCACCTGAAAAACACAGTACAAGGATGTTGGACGCAGAAATGTAGTTTACATTGCCAGGACAGATATAAAGCTCAACAATTCAAATAAAAATTGAAGGATAGAACAGGAAAGAGGAAAAAGACGAGCGGAAAAAAAATATATTATTTGTTTAAAAAAAAAACTTAACGGACATTAAGTTCGAAGCAGACGTCTTCGCCAGATACACCACCTGAAAAACACAGTACAAGGAGGTTGGATGCAGAAATTTAGTTAACATTGCCATGACAAATATAAAGCTCAAACCATTGAAATAAAAACAGAAGGATAGAACAGGCTACAGAAAAGGAAATTTGAAAAAGACAAGAGAAAGAAAAAAAATAACTAATACTTAGCTTAAAGAAGTAATACTTAACGGACATTAAGTTAGTAGCCATCGCCTCATAGACCACCTGAAAAAAAACAATACAATGGTGATGGAAACAGAATAAACTTCACAAAGCCATTAAAATAAATGCATAAAAATCAACACACTAAAGAAAGAAGGATAGAACAGGCTTCAGAAAAGGAAAAAGACAAGAGAAAGAAAAAAAGAAAGAAAATACTTGGCTTAAAAAAATAATACTTAACGGACATTAATGTTGAAGCCTAAGTCATCACCTAATAGACCACCTGAAAAACACAGTACAATGGTGTTGGATGCAGAATAAAATTCACATTGCCAATAAATATACAAAAAGCTAAAGGATAGAACAGGTTACAGAAAAGGGGAAAAAGACGAGAATAAAAAAATACAATACTTTGCTTAAAGAAATACTTCACGGACATTAAGTTTCATGCCAAAGTCCTCGCCAGATACAGCACCTGAAAAACAGACGTTGGTAGCAGAATAAAGTTTACATTGCCATGACAGAAATAAAACTAACAAAATAAAAGGATACCACAGAAAAGGAGAATATATATATTTTAATACTTTCGTTAAAGAAACCATACTTAACAGAAATTACGTTTTGAGTTATGAGCACATCTCAACAGCTGACACACAAACGAGCTAAACACTCCAGCAAAACGCAGTGATGCAGCAAAAAATAAAAACACATTTACAACAAGTTCTACAGAAGAAACAAACAAGAGCCAAGACTAAAAAAAATAAACCAGTGAGGCAACACTGCCACACACAACTGATCCAATGAAAAATTGCCAATAAACCAAAGTCAGACGAGCTAGCCAAGAGCACATGTCAGACAGCAGACACACAAAAGAGCTAAGCGCTAACAAAACAACCAGAGAGGTCAAACACATTGACCACAACTTCTACAGACACACGCAACTTACCTGCCTGGCACAGAGCGTCACTGCAGCGCCAAGACCAACCGCTTCGGGATGCTGATGGCAAGTGGCAAGTTAGCTTTTCAGCTCCTCTCTTCCAATCAGGAGGAGCCCGGAGGGGGAGGAGCCATGATCGGGGGAGGGGCCAGGAGTAGGCGAGGGGGGCCCAGGGCAGTAACACTTGTGATGTTGTGTCCGATTAAAACTTGAGACTTTTCGGAGGATGGGTCATTGTTTGAGCTTGTATAGTGACACTGTGGTAGTTACTTTTTCAAAAAAAAACTCTACAGGTTAACTTCTACGGGAGAAAAATGTATGTTTTATATCTTTAAACGCCATGGCTAATCGTTAGCATTTGCATGTGTTTCTTCAGCTGAGGGCTACTTCCTGTTGATGCGTCTTCTTTGCTGGTTTGAAATCCACTTGTTTCATTTTCCATGTGGTCAGTGCTGTTGATCTTAGAGCTAGGATTATGTGGCCAAAGGACAAACAACTTTGTCATATTTGTTTTTGCTCAGTCTGTATATATTTACGAGTCTAATTTTTGTTTCGGTGTTTGCACCTGCAAGTGAGCAGAAGCAATTTGGCACGAACGGACGTGACGTCAGAGTTTTATCGTCAAACTACTTAAGTAAAACAAGACATTCCAGAATTGGAGGACATTCTCTCGTCAAATTACTGAAACACGCACTTGTTGCGTTAAATATACTTGTCCTGACACGAAATGTAAATAAAGTTGTAGAAAAAGTGATAAAAATATTAAATTATTTAAAAATCAATCGTGACTGGTGCACCCCGTGAAACGGCATTTTTATCGTGCCTCCTTCTTGAGGATCGACTTGCCTTTTTAATAGGGTACATTTAAGATAGTCGTTTTCTCTTTTTGGGATATATTATTCTGTTAATACATGGGAATAGAAATCAAAAGATTCAGGACAATTTAATTTTGATACAGAAAATGATAGATGACTTAACTTTTCTGAATATTTTTAAAGAATTGACAAACAATCCAGATTTTATATGAAACACATTACATTTTCAAGAAATCTTCAACCAGTCCAGTTTCCTACTTGAATCCACTTGATAACACATTACATTGGTCATTTCTGCCTGTGAATAATTCATGACAATGAGACCACAAATATAGATTTTAGCTCTTAATTAGATACAGCAATGTGAAAAGCTAGGTTAGGTAAGGTTATATCAAATGCAAGCACTAAAAATACTCGTTCTATGATAGATTCCTCACTAATACCTACAAAAACCACAACTGTAACACAACATTTTATCCATACAAGTTTCACAGAGGGAATATCTAAGTATTAATTTCCCCCGATAAGACAAAACATTAAATTTAATTTGGCTGACGCTTTGGAAACATGCGTCAGCTAAATGAAATGTAAAAAATAAACACATTTTAGTTTGACGTTTCTTTCTTTGACCACCAGGGGGCAGTGTGTTACTGATATTTTCTTAGAAATACTGGTTCCAAATGTTTTACTCCCTCTACCTTAAATTACTTCATCACCATATATTGATATTTTTAAAGCGTAAATATACTAGGATTTTTTTACATATCGTAATCACGACAAATTCCATGTGATACTAGTTTTATTTCTTTAAAAAGAAATCTGAAAAATCTTAAATGACGGATCACTCATCTAGAACAAATCAGTGTTTTTTTTACATTTGAGATAAAAAGCCGAGCTTTGATTGGTTGCAGACTGATTTTGGTTTGAGCTGATACTGGTTCCTGAATGCTGTTACAGACTGGTAGATTTGCAAGCCTCCACCTTCAGGTCTTTCGCAACCAATCCCGAGGTGACTGGATGCATCGCCCCGCGGTGAGCCACAAACACCGCAACTGCTTCGTCGCGGTACTTTTCAAAGTTAAAGAGCTCCCTGAAAATGACAGAAGGGCACAGTATTGCAGAAGAAGTTGAGAAAAAAAAGAGGAGCTGTGTGAGGAGAATCACCTGAATAGTGGTCTTGTGAACTTCATCCTGCCCTGTTCTGTGGCCATCTTAAAAGCCTTGGGAACGGCCTCCTCCCACCTGGAGCGCACACACAGCCGCAGCCACCTGCAGGGAGCAAACAGCCAATCAGGAGGGGGAATGGTTCAGTCTACTGAGGACTCCATGTACGAGTCTGACCTGAAACGGATCTCTGCGTTCATACAGGCATCCAGATCATAAACCTCCTGCATCTTCTTCACATGAGTCAGAGGAAGAGGATCCTGGAAGGACAGAGGAAGTGCACCGTTGTGGACCGAAGTGAACCTAAACTCAGGAGGCCGTTGGCGTTCTGAAGTGTTTTACCTCCTGAAGCAAGAGGGACAGGAACTCAATCATCTGGTGGGACGACAGTGTCTTCATGTCGCCCTCTTTGAAGTTGTTCAGATCCTGGTCTTTGGCCTGTAGGTGGAGTGGAGGTTTAAGAAGTCTACACTGTGACAATAAAGCAAGTCCTGGTCACATCTAAGTCACTTACACTGATCCACCTCTGGCTGAGAGCGATGCAGGCGTCCGCCAGAGTGGTGTCATACCTGAAACCCAGTGATCCACCTTCATCAGCAAACACATCATGATCCACGACAAAGGTCTGAGAGGATCCACTTACTGAGGTTTGACCGGTGGCATGCCAGGAGTGAACATCCAGCCGTTCCAGTCCACCTTGTTCAGGATGTCCACCTGGAAGAAAAAAAAACACAAAACATTCATCTTAAGTCCAACCCGTAGGCCTTCAGAGGTCACAGAAGCAAACCTCCTCGGGCAGATTTATGACGTGCTGGAGTTTCTGCAGGATTTTCTCACTTTGTCTTTGAAGTAGGTGAAGAGATAATTCTTCCACTCGTCTGTCGTCACACTGCTGTAGGCGAACATCTGGATGTACGACTTCACAAAACCCATGAACACCTCTGAGCGACACAAAGCAACCGTCAGGTGAACAAAGGTTTCCATTCATTCATGATGAAGGACCACAGAGATGTTGACATGTTACCTGGGCCTCCCATCAGCTCCTCCAGGTGATAGAGCAAAGCAAAGCCTTTCTCATACGGGACAGAAGAAAAAGCCTCGTCGGGGTCCACGTCCTGCAGACTGGGGACCAGGTTGGTCAGAGGGTTGTTGGCCCCGAACGTATTCACCTGAAGAACGTGGACACGTCCAGGTGAGACGAGGAATCTGAGCTGGAGTTTAACAAAGTTCAGGTTCTCACCGATTCCTGAAGCTCCTTCCAGCCGCCCATGGCCTTGAACTGTCTGAACTGCTCACTCTCCAAACACCTGCCAATCATCCTCTCCAGGTACACGGTGTGACCCTCGTTCAGCCTGCCCACAAACATGACATCTTCATCATCATCGTCGTCATCACAGCTGCTGGTCTGTGTGCGTTTTTTTTTTTACCAGAAGTGTTCCCAGGTCTTGTTGGTCACCAGGTTCCCCGTCCAGCTGTGGGATATCTCATGTGCGATCACCTGACACAATCAATAACTTAATATAATGATCATATGACACATCAAGAGAAACATGCGTTACTTACATTGGACAACGATTTATCTCCAGCCTGCAAACACACAATAGAAGAGACACAATAAATCACACAGGTCAGGAGACATGTGGTCCAATGTGCGTGCGTGTGTATATGTGTGTGTGTGTGTACCAGCAGTGTGGGGGTGGCGAAGGTCAGACAAGGGTTCTCCATCCCCCCATAGGGGAAAGATGGAGGAAGAACCAGGATGTCATATTGACCCCAAACATAAGGTCCAACCAGATCCTCGGCAGTCTTCAACATGGTCTCAGTCTGAGAGACAAAGATTTACATAAAGACACACTTTGGGCTGTCAGGTTTGATTCATGAAATAAAAACAACAATGCACTCTGTTCATGACCTGGAAACATTTTTGACTCGATATATGATGTTCCACTTTGCATTGACATGTCACATCACTTTAATAATGACCCATTATATTTGGTTCACAAGTTCATTTGGAATGTTCTGAAATCTTTGTGACTCACCTCCGAAAACTCAAACGCAGCTTTATCCACAAATTCTTTCTCTGACCAGACTCTGGACCTCGGGCCGATCTCCCTGTCGACCAATGAGAATAAAGAATCAGCCCATGCAGCAGCTGGTGACACAATGACATCATGAACCAGCTGATGATAAGATGACCTGCTCTCCAAAGCTCCAACCACGATGGCGATTAGGTACGATGGCATGGGCACCTGAGGACACATGTCAACAACATGAATCTGTGTGTGTGTGTGTGTGTGTGTGTGTGTGTGTGCGTGTGCGTGTGCGTGTGCGTGTGCGTGTGCGTGTGCGTGTGCGTGTGCGCCAGCAATCCTGCATTTCCTCCTAAATCCGAATAAACCACTCACCGGCTGTCGGAATCTGTAAATGATTCGATTGTTGTCCTGAGGATCCACTTCCTGTCCGTCTCTCACTGCACTCATCACAGCCACCAGGTCCTTAGGGACGCACAGCTGAGACCCACAAAGTCACAACTGAGACACACAAACTCCACCAGGACAGAGGCTTGCATTAAAGACACGGCTGAATCAGTGTGTCACCTGGGCGTAGTAAGTGTGCTTGATGGACGGACTGTCCTGACAGGGAACCATACTCCTGCAGTGATGAGCCTGAGAGACAACACAGTGCAGGACAAAGACAAATGTCAGAGGAGACAGGGAATGAGGAAGGACATGTCCTCATCTTTATTTCTTAATCAGTCAAACCACAAACCAAGGCTGTGATGGTGAAACTGTTGCACACAAACAAACATCAGTGTGTGGGTGTGTGTGTGTGTGTGTGTGAGAGAGAGACACATGTCTGGTGATGGTTACTATGGCAACAGCAGATAAAGAGGGCAACTCACCTGACACTGACTGAACAGGTAAGGCTGTTTCTTCCCGGCCGTTTGTTCTGGAGTGAGCCACTGCAGAGCCGAGGCAGACGGAGACGTCTCATAGGTCACCTCGACGATCGCATGCTGCCCTCTGATTGGTCCAGAGCAAAAACACAGCACTCATTACCTGTTCATCTCAATCAGAAGGCAATGGTGGAACAGTGAGGTCACCTGGAGAGGTCAAAGGGCAGCGTGATCTCTAGCCCCGCCCCTTTGAAGCTGTGTTTGGGGCCCAGACTGAAGCCAGCTGCTTGTCCATTGGCTGAGACGGAGACGATCTTCAGGTCTAAGGTGTCCAAAGTCTGCAGCAGATAACACGGAGCTTGCATTAAAGTCTGATATTAATGTGGAAGCTGCTGATAAACACTGTGCTGACCAATCAGGGCTCAAAGTTCAACGTCTCAAGATGAAATGTAAATCTAATAAAGATTCAAATAACTACACACACAACCTATACGGAAAGTTAAACGTGTCGCCAGGTTGCGATGACCAAGGCGTAGAGTGATAAATCAGCTGCTGACGTCATCGACTCAGAGTCCAGGGAGTGTGGCATTGGCAGAAAAGGACCCTATCGTCTGTGTATTAATGTCAGTCTGTTCACTGAGCTGTAATTCAACAGAATAATGAAACGTGTTCCGTTACCAGAGAGGAGAAGCGGTCCTGCAGAGCCTCCACCGTCAGACTGACTTTCCCGCGGATCACGTGACTCTCGAAGTCCACGTGCAGAAATAAGTTCAGGTGTCTGGTGACGCACCTGGAGAAGTTAGAGAAGGAGCAGGGATCGGAAGACATGATGACACACCGCACACGCCGAGAGACCGGACAGAATGAGACCGACACACACCGTTTGCCGGAACGAGACTCGCTCACTTCCGGTGCCAGCCTTTCACAATCAAAGGCCCGATCTGAGCTTCTGCTTTTATTCTGAAGACTTTCAAGTCGTTATGAAAATAGCGGTTTCGTTTTGAAATGATATTTATTCAGATGTTATCGTCAATCGATAACGAAACGAAATAAAACAATATGTGAATGACTTGATTATTTCAGTGGTTTGTATCGCTGCAGTCATGTGATTACTTCCCTGTACCTTACTTCTGTTCATGTGGCACCTGCAACAATCTCACACGCGCACTCACATGCGCGCGCACGGGTTTAAGATTGTGGAAGACGTTTCACCACATCGCAAAGACTTCTGCAGTTCTAGCCTGCTGGTAAAGTTCAGGTTTTTCTCCTGTGTGGGGTGCATTCCTGAACATAATTCGAGGATTGTTCAGATGAACTTGTAGGTGTCCTTTCACCCGAGACTGAATCCGATATTATAGAAAGCACTAAGAGGACACGCTGGTCCTGAACACCGTGTTGCATCAGAACCATCATCACATGCAGGAAGCTTTCAAAACCAGTGGCTGTCTGAACCGGGCCATAAAAAAAAGCAACCTCCATGCTGCATTCTCAGAGAAACTCAGAGAATCTAACGTTAACGAACCCAGGAAGACTCTGAGGCAGAACCTGCTCCACACCCAGGACGCAAACAGAACCACGTGGTCTATTACAGTGGAAAGCTCCGACTCCGACTGTCCTGACTGACAGTGGAGAGAGAAAAACGCCACCGACACACAACACCAGAGAAGCAGAACCACAGCCAGGACTCCGGCGTCCACCTACAGATCAACAAGACCGGAACGCCTTCAAAGATAAAATGAGTTCCTACAGCTTAGAACTGAAGAAGCCTTCGAGGAGAAAGACCAAACCTCTTGAAGAATCTTAAACCAGTTTGCTACTCGTGACATCCTGGGGAAACCAGGCCTTGCACGCACGCGCGCACGCGCACGCACACACACACACACACACATTGTCAGTTGTGGTGGAGTTGTTGAAAGAGTTTCTTCATCAGATCTCTAAATCAACAATATTGGGAAATATTGCATCAGACGTTTTGTGTCACGGAGGCAGAAACACACATTTAAAAGGTCGTGTGTTCACAAACCAGCGTAACGCATAATAAAAGGGTTTCATATTTAAAATATTATTTCTCTTTATTTTGAAAAGAAATGAAAACAATGTTATAATAAAAAACAATTGTTAAGGTGAAAATCTCTTTTGGTCACTAAATGTCCTCAGCATTACACACAACCTGGTGCATTTCAACACCAACTTGTGTGACAACCAGAACATTTCAACACAAACATTTTATGTGATCATCGGGAAATGCAATGACATCCATATGGTTAGATTGATTGATCAATCTCAGTAAAAATCACCACTAAAATTCTGGCAAACAGGAAACTGATTTGTGAAGAAAAAAAAACAAACTTTATTGCATCATCATTGTCTCCGTTTCTTCATCACATCGATAATGAGGAATGATGAGGCCTTCAGGTAAGGCTCTGGAATCATTTGTCACAACATGTGAGTGTCACCTGTAGGCTACCCCGCCCCTCACCCTACAGGTGACTTTCACCCCACATAAACTCCACCCCTTCTGATCCACTTACTGTAAAACGGGCTTAAAACATGCAGAATAAACAAAAAAACATCTGCAGGAAGAACAGAAGAGTAAAAATGGAAATGAAGGTGATCTCAGAGTCCATGACATCACTTCCTCCTACAGACAGACACATTTATAATTTAAAAAAAAACAAAAAGCAGTCCTGTGAAAGGTGGCTCCACCTCCGTTTGAGAGCTACTTCCTGTTACCTGTCAGGTGGCCTAGCGTTTCGACAGCTCATTGGACAGCCAGTCCAAACCCTCGTACAGACCGGTACCCTGGGTGGCGGTGGTGGCCTGAGTGTGCCACTGAGAAGAGGACAAAAAAAGGACAGCTGTCACACAAAGAGATGACTCTGATCAATTCTAGTTCCAATTGATTATTGATTCTTACAGTTCTGTTGCGCAGGCCGTGCAGACCCAGTTTGTCGGTGAGTTCACTGACTCCCATGGCGTTTGGAAGATCCTGTTTGTTGGCAAATACCAGAAGGACCGCCTCCCTCAACTCGTCCTCTTGGATCTACAGAGAGTCATGTGATTGATGATGTCATGGTGTATAGGGTCATGTGACTGATTGGGTTTTTGCCACATTGTTCCTTTGTAACCGGTGTGCTTGTGTCAAATTGTGACATTCCATCAATGACCGATTTAATAGATGATTTAATTCTAATTCTGACGAGATGAATATTTATCGTGATCATGAATTTCTTTTGCAGCTGGTGTCGATTGATTGATTGATTAAGGGTTTGATATTATAAGAAACACTGAGCAGAATAACTTGAAGAAGATATGTCCTCACCATCTTAGCGAGTTCATCTGCAGACTCTGCAACTCTCTCTCTGTCATTACTGTCCACCACAAAGATCAGGCCCTGCACAGCACACGCAGGGTCAAAGGTTAACACACAGCAGCCGTACCAATGTAACACATCAATTGAAACATCTGCTTCCACAACACGTGACCTGACACAGGACGGATGGTTCTGGTACCTGAGTGTTCTGGAAATAGTGTCTCCACAGAGGTCTAATCTTGTCCTGTCCACCGACGTCCCACACGGTGAAGCAGATGTTCTTGTACTCCACCGTCTCCACGTTAAACCCTGGAACAGATACAACATGTTTAGTCTCAGGAATGGGGGGCTCGACGTGGACCCTGAGGAGGCACCATGTCATAACTCCTCAATATGACTAATGTCACATATAAACATATATGAACATTTATCAACATCATTGTGTGTTTTTTGTCTTCAGCCTCTTATTTGTGAGCAGCTTGAGCAGTGTCCTGATGATGACACTTCCATTTAATGACATGCAGTGTCAGCACGTCCGTAGGAACACGTTTTAAAATATTTCACATAACATCCAGCTTTGTGTACAAAGTCATCTTATCCACACAAGTATTCCGGACTCAAACAGAGAGCAGATTTTGATTATCTGCCCTCGATTGATACAGAAAAAACTTTTCCTCCGACTTTATGCAAACGTTCTCACAGAACAACCCATTGGTTAGTTTACCATTAAAATTGAATTATTCATCATTTTAAATTGAACTGACATCACAGGTGTGATTTTGGATGATTTTTACCGATAGTTGGGATTGTGGTGACGATCTCTCCGAGCTTCAGTTTGTAGAGAATCGTTGTTTTTCCAGCTGCGTCCAAACCAACTGAAAGAAAAACAAAACGTCCACTGAGCGCTGCTTCATGTCAGGCGGAAACTTTGAGCGGAAAACACGGAGGAGTTAAAAAAGTACCAAATCGGCAAAAAAAAAAAAAATCAACATGTAAGTGTCCCGATGGAACTGAACGTTTTGGGGCCAGACATCGACTCAAGTAAGTTGTGTGTGTGCGTGCGTGCGCGTGTAGCAGCAGTCACACAATGAGTGACGTTGACACCGCTCCACTGTTAGCTTGGGGCGTTAGCTCCTGAAAGCTAACCGGCTTCTAAGTCTCTCTCTGTCTCAGTCCAACACGGAGGTTTAACTCGCGAAGCGAGACTTTAAACCGGAACCAGCTTTAAATGAGTTTGTTATGAAACAGAAACCAGAGGAAGAAGCGTGTTTTCAGCCCGTTAGCACCGGAGCTAGTTAGCTTAGCATCGGCTCTCACCCATCAGGATCCTCATCTGTTTCTTCCCGAAGACCCGGGAGAACAGAGACGAGATGGTCAGCCCCATTTCACTCGAGCGTCCCGGTCCAGCAGCGGAGGAAGGTCGGCCGGTTCGTGCTGGTCGGAGCCGGGGAGACGCACCGGGAGAAGGAGGATATGAACGAGGAGAAGGAGGCGATGAACCGGGAGAAGGAGGAGACGAATCGGAGGACTCAACTCCTGCCACGTCCAGGCCAATACGGAGCAGATGACGTCACTGCTTAAAAAAAAAAAAAAAACTTTATTCACACGCCATGATGGCTGCTGCGTTCAAAGTCTCTCGGAAACACGTTTCCATTCTACACAAAAGTCCTGTAGAGGCAAACAATTGTAATAACTTCCTTCAAATTACCCTTATTGTGATTTTAATTGGATTGATTGATTTTCTTTTCTGATAGATCCATTTTAAAAGCCATTCATTCATTCCACAATATATATATATATTCCTTAATTCTTTGAACGCATCACAAAATCCCCGCTTCCGCATCCTACACCAGTTCCGGTTTAGTCCAATATGGCGGCTGCTGCCTGACAGTTTATGTGTCAAATCTTATTTGACAATATAACATTTGTAATCGTTTCTCTTTGATGAAAACCCCTGTTCGGGACCCATCTCGTTCGCAGCCGATTTACGGCCGTTTGATGAGGTAAAGACCGGAGAAAGCTCGGTGTTTGTCCGTGAACGTTAAAGTTTGTTTGTGTCGGAGAGTTTGAGACCGGACGATTGGTGTGTTTGTATTGACACGAAGCGTAAATTGAGATGAACAGTGTCACCAAAAACAAAGTGCAACTGAACCTTCTCTTTTCAATCATTATTTTCAATTATTATTATTCATGAAATAATGATTTCCTGTCTCAACCTGGACATCGAATCCTTTCGTTATAAATGTGGTCTCAGTTGTGTGATGGTGTTCAAAGTTCAAGAATTATAATTCCACTCTCATAGTGTCTGAATACGTTGTGTGGACAGTTACCTGATGGTGTATGATGGGTTCCAGGTGAAACCAGTTGTGACGATGGATCCAGTCTGACCAGACCAACGTGGACCTGCAGGAGAAACATGGAGAAGTTTGGGATGAGTTTTGGGGCCGGAAAGAAGGAGCTGCTGGACACCATCGAGTCCCAGAAAAAGCAGCTGGTCCAGTACCAGAGCCGCTTTAAGGATGTGGTCCAGGCCTACAAGAGCCTTCTGAAAGAGAAGGAGGCTCTGGAGGCCAGTCTCAAAGTCCTTACAGTGACCCAGGAGGTGGACTCTAACCAAGGGGTCCAGGACATCAGTAGAACGGCCCCGGACCTTCTGGAGGACGGCTGCTCTCTGCACAGTGAGGACAGTGTAGACAGCGAGATCACCAGAGGACACCAGCCTGAGGAGGACCAGGGAGATCCGGTTGGAAAATGACGTTTATTATGAGCTAAACACAACAACTGTAAATCCATGAGAAACTTGGACAAACAAACTTTAGTCAAATGCAGCTGAAATGAATCTAACACCCCAAGTGCGATTAAAAAAATCTCAAATGATTCTGTTTCTTCCAGCAGAAGGCGGAGCCAGAGACCAGCAGCGTGGGAGTGGAACCTCAGCCACAGGCCACGCCCCTTCCCAGCACCGAGGCGGAGCGTCGAGTTACCCAGCTGAAGAACCAACTGAGCACGCTCACCGGTGCCTTGGCCACGGTGACGCAGGAGAAGTCTCGCATGGAGGCCAGTTTCCAGGCCGACAAGCGTCAGCTGAGGCAGGAAGTGGATGAGCTTCAGGAACGCCTGCTCGCCGTGACCACACAGCAGGAGGCGGAGTCTTACTCTGTGCAGCAGCAGCTGGCTGAGAGTCGCGCTCGCATCATCACTCAGCAGCACGAGAGGGAGCAGGAGCAGGGAGACCACGTCCACCAGCTGAGGGAGCTGCAGAGGATCCTGCAGCAAGAACGGGACCTGCGACAGGACGCGGAGCTCCGCCTTCAGGACACCAACTCCGCCCTCCTGATGACATCACAGGCTGTAGACCGGGGGACAGAGTCTGAAGCTCACCTGAACCAGGTGAGAGAGGAGAGAGATGAGCTGAAGAAGAAGCTTCAGGCTGTGGAGGCGGAGCAGAAGAAACCAGATCCCAGAGTGGACCGGCTACAGCAGGAGCTGGTAGAACTGAAAAACCACTTCCAGAAGCAGGTCCATTCCGAGACCAGGAAGGTAAGACCGAGACCAGAACTAAAACCCTTTCATTCAAGACACCAGGAGGGTGACCTCCCACTTCTTCCTTGTTTTTTTTTCCTCAGGCGTCCGAGGCGGAGGAACGAGCTGCTGAGCGCGCTCAGTCCGCCGAGCTCAGGGTCGCGGGTCTGGAGCAGCGAGTCTCTGAGCTGTCGGAGCTGCTGGGTTCCTGTGAGAAGACCAAGCAGCGAGACCAGCAGGCGGCTCAGAGACTCCGAGACCGGATCCTGCAGCTGGACACGGAGAACAAAACGCTGGCCATGGCCGCCTCCAACCGGTCGTCCACCGACCTCAGCCTGGACGACTCGCAGCTGGACACTAGCGCGCTGAAGGAGAAGCTGGAGAAAGTCAAGAAGCTGCTGCTGCTGGCGGCCCAGAAGAACCCGGATCCCAACATCCAGGATCTGACGGAGGCGGAGCCAGGAGGCGACTCTGCGCTGGTCTACCAACGGGAACTGCAGCAGCTGAAGGACGAGTTTGAGCGCTACAAGCTGCGGGCGCAGGTGGTGCTGAAGAACAAGAACGCCAAAGATGGCTGCCAGGCCAAAGAGTTGGAGGAGGTCCGGGACCAGCTGTCCGAGCTGAAGGAGAAGTACATCAACCTGCGGATCCAGAGCGATGACTCCAAAGACCAACACCGCCGCCAGCTGGACGAGCGCCAGCAAGCGTCCACCGCGCTGCAGCAGAGCCACAGACAGGAAGTGGAGCGGGCCGAGGCGCAGCATCGTGACGAGCTGCTGCGGCTGGAGGCGGAGCTACACAAACAGAGGGAGAGGACCATGGCCCTGCTGGACGAGAAGGACCAGGAGCTGGAGAAGCTGCGCGCCGCCGCCGCCCCCCTCGTTCACAACTACCAGGACCCTGCCCAGCCCGACAGCGACATCCTCGGCCACGCCCTCCAGCAGGCGGCGCCCGCCGAGCCCACGCTGCTGCTGTACGCCGAACAGCTGGCCAGGAAGGAGGTGGAGGTAGGAGGACTGCGCCGACAAAAACACCAGCTGGAGGAGGACGTCCACCAGCTGCAGGCCAGACTCATCGCCAACAGAGAGCGACACGACGAGGAGGCCGCGGGGCTGCAAGGTCAACTGGAGAAACTGGTCCGTGACCAGAGTCGAGAAGGAGCCAACATGGAGTATCTGAAGAACGTCATCTACAAGTTCCTGACGCTGCAGGACGTCAGCGAGAGGCAGCAGACGCTCAGCGCCATCCTCACCATCCTGCACTTCAGCCCTCAGGAAAAACGCCACGTCCAGAGGCTGCAGGGCGCCACCTGGTGGACCAACAGGAAGTCACGAAACACCTAAAGACCAAAGTCCAGCTGCAGGAGCAAGAGAAATAATCGCAACTCAGCCTTAAACCTTCAGAGAGTAACTGTGTAAATATACATGTATGATGACATCACTACGGGGAGAATGGAAATCCGTCATATCTATTTTTTTGGATTCAATTCAAGCGCTTGTTTTATTTTGGTCTAAAAGGAAATGTATTTCTGTGATAAACTGGACTCGGGTTTGAATCTGTTTCAGAGAAACAAAAAAAAAAAAAACATTATCGTTCACTTTTTAGGATTCAATACGAGAAAAGCTTCCTCCGTTTTCAAATGACCAGAAAAATAAAGTGGCTATAGAACAAGTGAGCTCATTTATTATTTTACATTCTCATAACAAAAAACCCTGTGATGTTACAGTAATATTGCGGCAATAAATGAAGATTCAAGTGATAAATCAATAGTATGTTAATAAATAATAGCTTAATGATCAATACTTTGATCGTAAATAAAGTTTCTCTGATGACGGAAGCAAACACACACGTCTTCCTGCAGATTTCTACAATTCTTACAAAAAAATGAGAGGACCAAACGTCCTCGCACGCGTGTGGTCAGTGTGTCAGTACAGTCTGCAGGTCTTCAGGAAGAGTCCTGACGACCGAGGTTATAAAAGAGTCCAGTTTGTCCATCACTCCGTCCTTCAGCTGCAGCTGTTGCCTCGATGCTTTATTCTGAAAAACAGGTCACACTTCCTGTCACCACACACCGACCTTCTCAATCAGAAGAAACGACGATTCACTCACCAGTTTCTCCCTGAGCTTCAGAATCAGATCCACTATTTCCACCTCGGACTTGTCTTTGGTCCAGCCCAGCAGGTCCTGAGGAGACCAGAAGATTAGACTCCGGCTGTGATTGGTGGACCAGTCTGAGGTGACCTCACTCACGGCGTCACAGATGATCTCCAGGTGCAGACTCTCCAGTTTCTGATTCATCTCTTTGTGGCGTTGGCGATACCAACCGTCAAAGTTTGGAGACCTGAAGAACTTCCTGTTGAGAGAAGACACTGTGGATCATGGAGGTTCTCAAAAAAAACGAAAAAAGGGGGGAGGAGTCAGACACCCGAGTGACTCACCTGTACAGTCCCACCCAATCACCTTTGAGCACTGAGGTGAGCTGAGGCCCAGTGTGATCCAGAGTGGACAGGAAGTGGTCCTGGCTGAAGGTTCGAATCTGAGGAGGAGTCTGAAGAAACAATCCAGTGTCACCTCCAAACCAATCACACAATCAATGATGAACCACTTCCTGTTTACCTTCCAGGGCGTCACAGATCTCTGCAAGGGCATCAGACTGGCCATGTAGCGCTCCTGACAAACACGACCCAGGATCAACTCGTCTGTTTCACTTTTTGAGCATTCACAACTTTTCTCTTAAACTGTTACAATTTTTTTTTTTTTTACTTATTAAAATGAAAGAATTAAGAACCGGAGCGTTAAATAAGGAAATGCAAAAAAAAACAAAAACAAACCTACACAGTGACAAAGTGTCAATAACCAAGATGAAACATGTCACATCCTGGACACATTCAAAAGGCTCAATCAAGACATGTGATCCCATTGGAGCCATGTGATTGGCTCTCACCAGTGGGATGATGAAGCTCTGCGTGAGCTCCAGCAGATGTCTCCTCAGGATGGCGCTCTGCACCTCAGACGGCCTCTTCCTCTGAATACCCTGAACACACACACACAGAGCACAGCTTTAGGCCACACAGCTTCACCTGACCATGTGATCAATAACTTCTTCTTCTTCACCTTGAGCAGACGTTTGATCAGAATCTTGTCTTTGTGAAGAAACGTCTTGTACGATGTGTAGATCCCTGCGTGCACACAAACGCACAATTAAAGGAGATCCTGCTCTTCACCTTCAACATATGGCCCCTCCCTATCTCAAGGACCTACTCTCCCCCTACGTTCCCTCAGATCCATCTGGGCCGGTCTTCTCTCCACCCCCAAATCCGCAGTTTTGGTGACGGAGCCTTCTCCAGGGCCACCCCCAGGCCCTGTGGAACTCCCTGCCCCAAGACAAATCCCTGAATCCCAGTCCCTCTCCAAATTCTAGTCCCGCCTGACCTCTGGTCTCCTCCGTTTCCTGCTGGTCCGTCCCCATCCCATCTGCATACGTCTTACGTCTGTCTAAATCCATGTTCCCTTGTTAAGCGTCTTTAGAAATACTTTGTTTATTATTGGAGATGTGACAACACAACCGACCCAGGAAGCTGGAACATTCCGTTTACCTGGTTTGGTGTCCAGGATTTTCAGTTTGGACAATTTCTTCACCTTCACCTGTTTCGGTAAATCACCTACAAGAGATCATGACACGTCAAATGCACAGGTCACATGACTAACGAGTAGAATTATTGAGAGGGTACCCGTCATCCTGATCTCGGCCAGTCTGATGATATGAGGCCACGACTGAAACGTCTTGATGAAGAACGGGTTGGTGACTCCCAGCACCACGTTAGGCCTGAACACACAGACAGGCGTGTTCAGACAGACAGCCGTGTGCACACAAACAGGCGTGTGCACACAGACAGGCGTGTGCTACTCACGGGGCCTGCGTCCTCGTCGTGTACTCTCTGAACTCGCTGTCGTGGATTGTGAAATAAGGACGAAAGTCACAGCAAAACTTCAGGGGACTGACGGAGCTGGGGAGACGCGCACACAACAGTTCAAACGCTGCTCTCTGATTGGCTGCTGCTCGTTACACCTTTGACCTAAATAGATGCTGAGACTATGCTACTGTTGGATGTGCCGCACATTAAAAGGACCAGGCACACGCACACTATGTGTCCTAAAACAAACTGAACAGATAAATGGTCCAAATAATATGATAGATTATGAGCATGTCAAATTCAAAATAAATAATCCATAAATACGCTCGGATACCTGATGAGAGACAGAACGGTTTCCGAGGAGACGGTGGGAGAAGGCGCCATGACAACCACCGGTTCCCCAAGTAACATGAGCTCCCAGAGCATCTGAAGGTGGATCAGCACGGACTGGAAACTCCTGCTCAGACATCAGAGGTCAGATGAGCGCCGACAGACATTAATCACATGTTTTCAGTTGAACGGAAACTGTTCACACAGGAAGTAGAAAGGAGCACTGACTTGAACAAGTCCAGTTCGTAGACGGACGGCAGCAGAGTCGGTGGCGGCAGAAAGTTCTGGAGGAGAACAGAACCACGATAAACCCCTTTAATTGCCAGAGAAAGTGACTCAGGAAGTGAATGAAGGACACACATCCTGACCTCTGACCTCTAAAGCAGTTTGTCTGAGGGGACTTCCTCCTGGCTTGTCTGTTTTGGAAGGAATCCTCACCTACAAATGGAGGAAAGTCAAAGTTACTGTCTATCAACATCATGAAAATGATGTTCTTCAACACTGTGGGAACTTGACTCACCTGGAGGACCAGGCCCATCAGCGGCAAGTTGAGGCTGAGTCCAGGTTCAGGTGAAGGCCACTGGTCAATCTCATTACAAACTGTGAGGACAGATAAGAGATGTCAGGTGACGTTCAGCTCTGTGTTCCCATTGGTCAGCAGTGGTGATGTAAGAGACATCACCTGCTTCCAGGCAAGGCTCCAACTTCTCAAAGAACTCAGGAGCGATGATCTGCAGCAGCGAGTGGAACAGGTGAGTGTACGGCAACCTGGACACCAACACCAGAGACTGCAACGCAACACAGTCACATGACTACGGCTCCCGTTAGAAATTAAGGCTTTTATTGTGAAAAGCCTGCCTTGTGTTTTCACAAGGATATGAATACAGAACAATAATAGAAACCTTACCAAATTGAAATAAATATCTGCCTCACCTTCTGGAAGTATCCTCTCTTCACTGAGACATCCTTCACTTGTCTGAAATAGACGTAACCAAAGAAATGGGACGTTTCCCTCTGAGGACAAGAGAGAAAAAAACGTGGAGAGCATGAACCCAGAATGCGTTTCCAGAGAACGGAACAGGAGCTCGATGGAAGGGATTCCATTATAAAACAACTTACTCAGATACATTCACATGTTGGACGAGCATTATTTTTAGGATGGAAAAGTGAAAGAGGCTGGACCTCAGGTGCTGTGTGCCTTAAATGAGGATTACTTCATGAGGGTTAAGTGTGATTAAAAAAAGAAAGAAATTTGAGCCAATACCAAGTCACACTTTCTGAGACATTATCAATCAAGGAAAATCCTCACAGGAGTTTTTACATTTTTTGTACCTGCAGAGTGACGGGAGCATCTCGGTTGTAGACGTCATCTCTGAACCGCGAAGCTCTTCGGCCCACCGAGTGACGCAACCTGAAGCTGAACTGAGTGTCGCCAAGGCAACCTGCAAAATAGCACACAGGTCATGTGACGTTTGACCTCTGACCTCCAACACTGTTCGGGGTTATCGTAGAATAGACTTTACCTGAGTACGAGTCAGGGAAGGACAGGTAGCAGATACTGGTTTTCTAACAACAGACAACAACCATTAATCAGAGGGCAAAGGGGTGTGTGTGTGTGTGTGTGTGTGTGGATCCAGTTTATACACACACATTAGAAGGTTGTAGAGTGATGCCACAATTACCTCTTTCTCTGTGAGTTTCACATCTGGAGGAAACACCAGCTGAAAACAACAAGGACAAAATATTCCAACAACCATAAAATCAACTTTGATGAACGGGTCCCAAGAATAATATTCGAGAATCGTCGCAACAATAAAAATCTGTTCAAAGAATGAATCACGTGTTAGCAGGTGAATCCAATCGAATGGATTTAGAAAACACACAATTAATTTACGTGGATCGAAGTGTTGATCAGATTTAAATATATATATATATATATATCAGCTGTTTCGTCAATGACACGGATTGATTCATTTGACTCATTTCACGCTCACTTGACTTCATCCAGAGGAAACCATGGAAATCATTTTTATTCCACAAACGGCTGAAACATTTCAACGAACCGTTCCTATTCATAATCTTGTTTCCGGTTCGCTAAATGAACATTTGCAGGATGAAATAAAGGTTTTATTCGGTTTTGGATTCTGGGCCGCGAGCACCGATCACTTATCGAACATCTCATCGATCAGAATGAAACATGCTAACGATGCTAAGCTAACCCGCTACCTCTATAGCCTGTCCCAGCTCCAGGTCGAAGGTAACCACGCACACACACTCCAACCACGAGGCGAAGCGAGACCACGGACACCGGCTGTCCGGAGAACCGAAGCCGTCACACGGGTCCATCACGACCGTATCAGGGCACGGTGGAGTCCGCCGGTCCTGCGGTCCTCCATCACACGGACCGGGACAGGGAGCGGGAGCCCTCTGCTGGACAAAACGGGGCACTGCAGAGGGCGGGCACGCGCTTCACCAGTGTGACGAGCTTCACCTGTTCATTAATCACGCGCTTCATCCAGGTGAGAAGCTCCAGCTGTGCTCTCCTGACCTTTGACCTCCAGTAACAATCAGCTGAGTTTAAACAGGAAGTTCTTCAGGATTCAGACGAAATGAGTCATCCACATAAAAATCATTTTATTCACCCAACAACAGACATTAAATAACTGATCAGAGGTCAGACGCTGATTGGTTCATGCTGGTTGTTCTGTCGTTTCACCACGAAAACCTTCTGCCCAGAAACTGTCACCGTGTAAACAAAGTCCTCCAGAATCACTGAAGACACAAACACACAAGTCCGTGTGAGACAAACGTGACCAATGATTTTAATAAGGATTAAAACGAATGGACTCTGGAGTGCGATTGTTACCTGACATGCGTTTGAAGGCGGGATCAGTGGAGCCAGGTAACCTGAAGCGATTGGCTGTTCGAACCATCTCCATCATCACACCTGCCGTGTGCTCGTCGTTCTCCAGCTCACCTGCAGACTGAACAGGGGTCAGGGTCAAAGGTCAGGAACTGATCATTGTAATATTTTATAATTCGCGTGTATTTATGCATATTCATGTACTTCATGTGTAAAATCACATTTTGTACTCTATTTCATAAGTTCTCATCAGTTTGACTTGAATTGTTCCGATTGGTTTCATATCATTTCAATGTCTGGTGGGACGTATTCATTAGAATCCATCAGAAATATAATAATCACCATCTTTTTAATCAGTTGAAACTAAGAATGGTTTCCTTAGAATCGTTATCCAAATAAATCCACCGTGTTTCTTCAGGAGTTCAGAGCGTAAAACTCTGTTTCAGGATCTTTAGTGACATCGACAAATTCCAATAAAAACACCCTAACATTTTTAAAGATCAGAAGTGTTTTCATGTTACTTGGAACTTTATTTTACTGTAACTCCTGCGGTTGATTCTATAAACATTTAAATTGAGAGGATGTTGTTTTTAATGATTCATGTGTATGTGGTTTGGGATTTATGATAATAAACCCAGAGTCTGAGTCCAATCTTTGCATAACCTCAGCAGTCAAAGTGAAAAAACACTCACGGACAGAACCCCGTCCTCACTGATGACCAGGTACCCGAGCTGGTCCGGGATCCGGTCCAGACCCGCAGTGAGAGCGGCTGTGGCCTGAGGAGCCAAGCAGGGAACAAGAGTGTCAAATAAATACACAAAAAATACACAAATATAAAGAAACGAGCGCAGGACTCACCATTCTTCTTCTTGTTGTTGTTAAAGATCGGTTACACTTCCGCGTGTCATGTGATTCTACTTCTTCTATTCCGTCCGTGTTTCCTGTCGCTTTCTACCAACGTCACTGCGCATCAGCGCCACCACGTGGTTTGGATCGCGATATAAATAGTGAATAAAAACGTCTAAAGATAAATATATATATATATATATATATATAAATAAATGTATCAGTAAAAAAAATCTCTGAAAATGAATCCAAACTTAATTCATTCAGTGTATCACTGATTCTCATGAACTCACGATTTTGACCAGCAGGGGCGCTGGTCGCTGCGACCACACCGGAAGTGGCCGTCAGCTGACTCTGTCACATGATCTTCTAAGGTTGACGGTAGAATCCGGATTATTTTCTCCGTTCTGGGTGAATTCTGGTTTATTCTCGTCCTTGCACGATCCACGATGGCTGGCCGCGGTAAACTGATCGCAGTGATCGGGGATGAGGACACCTGCACCGGCTTCCTGCTCGGAGGCATCGGGGAACTCAACAAGAACCGGAAACCCAATTTCTTGGTCGTCGAGAAGGACACGAGCGTGACTGAGATCGAGGAGACCTTCAAGTAAGGATCATTTAGAATAAAGAGGATCATGAACCAAAGTCGGATTTCATTCATAATATATATATATGTAAACATCCGAGGCCAAATCTTCCATACAGCACATCCCATAATTCAAATAAAACCTTTCACTGTTGTTTTCAAAGATGGATTCACTCATTTAAAATGTTTAGCTCTGTTGTTGTTGCTGGATTCTTGAGATGAATCGAATCTCAGATTTGAAATGTTATGATCAGAGGATAGTTTCAATCTGCATGTAAACGTTGAGCTGCTCAGAGATGAATTCAAGCTGATGACCTCACCTTCAGGAGCTTCCTGGCTCGGAACGACATCGGCATCATCCTGATCAACCAGTTCATCGCCGAGATGATCCGTCACGCCATCGACGGCCACATGGAGTCTATCCCCGCCGTGCTGGAGATCCCGTCCAAGGAGCATCCGTACGACGCGTCCAAGGACTCCATCCTGCGCCGGGCCAAGGGCATGTTCTGCGCCGAGGACTTCCGATAAAAAAAAAAACACAGGCAGTGATCCATAGAAATGAAATTGATTTCTGTATCAGTCACTGTTTGCATCTGTGATCATTCATTGCGTCTTTGAACGGTTTTTATTTCACTCTGAACACACAAACCTGCAAGTTGACAATGTTTCATGTGACTGAGTCCAAAAAAAAAAACACTTCCTCTTCTGGAAACGAATCAAAATGGAAACATTTTTTTTTCTTTATGTTGTTTGTGTATTAACTTATAAAATCGAAGAGATGTTGCATATAAAGGATATTGACTGTGATGTACTTGTGTCATTTATGTGAGGTAAAGGGGCTTTTTCATCTGTTGATGAATAAAATCCATGAAATAGAAAAAAACTGTATTTGTGTTATTTTTATTCTTCTCTTAATTGGTGGTTGAAAAACAACTTTTAGATGCATCAACAGCACATGCCTCGATCCTATGTGACATATCACCTTTGTACCGAAGCTGTTTCCATGGCAATGAACGCACCAAAGAAACCGCTACTCTGACAGGCAGCTGACATCCAACGTAAATATTGAGACGACACTGAGGATCCTCATCGTTGGTCCTGTGGACAGACGACCTTCAGCGGAAGGTCACGGGAAGGGAAACACTGATAAGGTGCATAAACAGTGAGAAGGTTCAAATCTGACCTCAGATCTGCTGTCCGGTATAAATTCAGAGTCTGGACGAGAGTCGTCTTCACTCTGACTGACTTGTCTCTGCGAGGATGAAACCTGTCGCTCCTCTTCTCGTGATGATGGCTGCGTTGGCGTCTGCAGGTACTCTTCCTCCATCCGTCAGGTGAGTTCCAAACCAGTGAGTGAGTGAGTGAAGCTGGCCGCGCTGTAGCGTGACGTTTTGCCCATGTGTGTAGACGTGACGATCTCGACTCGGTGAATCGTCACCAGAACAAAGAAAACTTGACCAGGTGAGTCTGAACCTTCCGGAACATTTAAGGGGAAAAGACTTTTCCTCTGATTACGATAAATCTTTGTCTTGGCATGAATTATAACACTATGATAATATTCCATGTTATGATGTGCCTATCAGTTATACAGAAGTGTTATTCTTAGTCACTGTTTTCTGCTGCGTCTGCAGTTTGGATTCTCATCAAAGCTCCAATGAGACGCGCAACATCTCCACAGGGTCAGTCCATCAAATATTAAAAATGTACTTGCAAACCTCATGAGAAAAATGATAGAAAAATGAACTTGTTTGGTTCTGTTGTATTTATGTCATCGACAGCATGATGAACGGCTGGAATTATTTGATTCCAGTGTGAGTAAAGTCAACCATCAACATTTCAGACTCTTTGAATATGTAACATTTTCATTCGTCATATGAAACACTTGAGAGAAGGTGTAACTTCTCACCTGGTCTCCAGATTCGCGGCTCCCGCCTGCCTCCTCCCGACCTGTGCCACCGGGAACCTGGCGGCCATCCTGCAGACTGGAGACCAGAGAGCCGGCGGAGCCACCACAGATCCTTTCGGCTTTGGAAAGAAATGACATGAATCATTTGTTCATCCGATACCGATCAGTATTAGTGTTGAAGCACATCTGGAGAAATGTGGATGAAACATTTCGTGGAGATTATTACTCTTGACTCCGTACAAATACTGTTCCCAAAACAATTGAGACATTTGAATCATTAGAGGTGTAATCAAATAAAAATGCTATACTTGCTGTGTCGGTATGTGATCAGTAAATAATTAGGTTTAAAAGATGTCCACTGTCTTTTTTATCAGTTGACGTGGTTGATCAAGAGCGGCCTGTCAATCGTCACAGATGGTGATTGATTGTTTCCTCGGCTTTTTATTCGTCCCCGCGCGCACACACACACACACACAATGGGGTCATTGATCCTCTGCATTTGTGGCACAGCACAGCTGCCAGTCCACACATATCAAATACAAAGGATGTATTTGATAAAGTTTCGTCCAAATAAATCACTAATCCCACTAATTCAAACGTGAGACGTTTATATGAGCAGGTTCAGATGGATTGTTGGTGTTCAATGTAGATCCGCTGAGTGTGTGTGCGCACGTCTCTTATTAGCATGTTTTCATGTTGGCACTATCATAATAGTTTCCATTATTTCAATGGATCCATCAGGCTTTTTAAGAAAAAAACTTTCTGTGTCTGGAACTGATTAATAGACGAGATTGAATGCGATTTTAAATCATGTGATGAATATGCATGAACCATACATTGAGCAGCATCATGAATAAGGACAAAAGATAATCTGTGCTTCCCTTCACAAATGCTAATGCCACAGCTGATTAGCATGTGGAGTGTCGAGCTTCATCATGACGCCCAGCAACACCTTCTATAACGTGTCCCGTGTCCTCGGTGACATACAGGACAAAAGACACGGACAACAGAATCAACTGTTCACGTGTCATCTTCCTGTAGGAAAAGGAAGATGAGACATGAAGTCCAATTCTTTATAAATGGGCGTTTGAGCTGCTTTTTAAATGACATTTATTCAAGATTTACAATTGGTAATAAAGTCATATATATGAATATGATTCATTGAAACACCACAGAAGGAGAAGCGAAAAAGAACAGATACCTGATGAGGCGCCGGAGAGAGATACATCACAACTGTCAGCCAATCACAGTGAAGCAAAACAGGAGAGAGAGAGGGAGCGGGCGAGAGAGGAGGTGGAGCTGGTGTTTGGAAGCTGAATATTAAGAAAGTTTGAGTCAGAAACGACAAGGAATAAAAACAATAAGAGAAGAAAAATGAGGAGAAGGAGGTTTCCCTGAGGGAGATGTCTTCAGTAAGTTGGAATCTTTCTTCCATTTCATTGAAATCCCAATAATTGAAGAATGAAGACTTTGAATTATTTTCCCTTAACTCAAAGTGACGGAAGATGAAAACGGGAAAAAAACGGGACGTCAACTTCCTCTCTTAGATGAAATCATCACATTATATATTTTTATGTAGATGATATACATATATTTAGAGCTGTTTATTATTGTTTTGGGTCAAAATGCATGTTTAAATAAATGTAATAAACCTGGTCAGAGCAGATGTGTCGGAAATATTGACATTTGTTTTTAGTATGAAATCAAATTGCCTGCGTGAGAGGGTTTGTGCGTGCGAGGTCCACCTTGACTGACCTCTTCATGACGTTTGTTCAGGTTTGGCTACAGACGAACCACATCCGGATGGTGATTGGATCCTTTCTCTTCCCCTGATAAACAGACAGATGATTAAAGATGAATATGCTTCAGAATTTATTTTTTTTGCGTGCGTCCCAGCGCGATCTCTGATCGGATTCAGTCTGTGACACTTTTCTTATTATCTGAGGGAAACTAAAACCTCCACGGTCTACAAACCCCCACGCAGGATTCACTGGAATGAAGCCTGGACCGGATCAGACAACCTCTCACACTCTGACAGTAAACTGTGTTGTGTAGACGTCTCGTCCAATCACAGCCTTCCATCATGGACCACGTGACGCCTGTCAGCCGCCCAGCTGAGCTGCAGGAGTATAACTTCCTGGCTCTGATTGTGGGCGTGGCTCTCATCCTGGTCATCGTGGTGGGGAACGTCCTGGTTTGTCTGAGCGTGCTCACTGAGCGCTCTCTGAAAACAGCCACCAACTATTTCATCATCAGCCTGTCGGTGGCCGACCTTCTGCTGGCTCTGCTGGTGCTGCCGCTCTACGTCTACTCAGAGGTCAGTGTCCTTCAAGACCTTCAGAGGTCAGGGTCCTCCAAGACCTTCAGAGGTCAGTGTCCTTCAAGATCTTTAGAGGTCAGAGTCAACCTGGACCTTCAGAGGTCAGGGTCCACCAAGATCTTCAGGTCAGTGTCCACCTGGACCTTCAGAGGTCAGGGTCCACCTGGACCGTTAGAGGTCAGGGTCCACCAAGATCTTCAGAGGTCAGGGTCCATCTGGACCTTCAGAGGTCAGTGTCCTTCAAGGCCTTCAGAGGTCAGGGTCCTCCAAGACCGTCAGAGGTCAGGGTCCACCTGGACCTTCAGAGGTCAGTGTCCTTCAAGGCCTTCAGAGGTCAGGGTCCTCCAAGACCTTCAGAGGTCAGGGTCCACCTGGACCGTCAGAGGTCAGGGTCCACCAAGATCTTCAGAGGTCAGGGTCCACCTGGACCTTCAGAGGTCAGTGTCCTTCAAAGCCTTCAGAGGTCAGGGTCCTCCAAGACCTTCAGAGGTCAGGGTCCACCTGGACCGTCAGAGGTCAGGGTCCACCAAGATCTTCAGAGGTCAGTGTCCTTCAAGGCCTTCAGAGGTCAGGGTCCTCCAAGACCTTCAGAGGTCAGGGTCCACCTGGACCTTCAGAGGTCAGTGTCCTTCAAAGCCTTCAGAGGTCAGGGTCCTCCAAGACCTTCAGAGGTCAGGGTCCACCTGGAGCTTCAGAGTTAGGTCGGTGTTATTTGTGTTTATTGACAGAGTGACGTTTCCCGATTTCTGCTTCGTAGTGAGAACACCATGTTTGTCTGTGTGATGTTTAGTTTCTCGGAGGAACCTGGACATTGAGTTTGTTCATCTGTGATGCTCTGATGACGATGGACGTGATGCTGTGCACCGCCTCCATCCTCAACCTGTGCGCCATCAGTGTCGACAGGTGAGTCCACCTTGGATTTCAATCTTCACGCTCAGGTAACACAAAGACATGAACATAAAAACATTCTGACCCTAATTCTTAAAGTAATATATAGATGTGGTGAGGAGCATTAGAGGTTGATGGTGTGGGCTCACCTGTGGTCCTACAGGTACATTGCCGTGGTGGTTCCTCTCCAGTACAACAGGAACCAGTTCAGCGTGCGTCAGCTGGCTCTCATCGCGGCCACCTGGCTCCTCTCAGTGGGCGTGGCCTGTCCCGTCATTTTCGGTCTGAACCAGGTTCCGGGTCGCGACCCTAGAGTCTGCAAACTGGAGGATGATGGTTTTGTGGTGTACTCGTCCATCTGTTCTTTCTTTGTGCCTTGCCCTCTGATGCTCCTCTTGTATTATGGGATGTTTCGAGGCCTGCGGCGGTGGAGTGGGCGGAGTCGATCTCGCGCGGGAGGAGTTGGGCGTCCGGGTCTTTCACTGCGTCTCGGCACGGTTCTAAGGCGAGAGGTCGGTAGAAAGGACAAGGCGGTGCACAGCATGACGACTGGCCCCGCCTCCCCCTCCGCCGACACCATGGCGATGCCTTCAATGACCCCGTTGACCTCGGAGCAGCAGGACGGAGCCACGGTGGACAGAGACCCGACGAATCACAGCGAGTGGAGGGAGGTGTTGACTGGAGACAACAGCCTGATGAAGAAGAGAAGAAGAAGAAACAGGAAGAGCAGTAGAGTCAGTGGGAGGGAGAGGAAGGCCATGAAGGTCCTGCCCGTGGTCGTGGGTGAGTTCGGAACCAGGTCTAGCCCTAAACCTGGATCACGGACACTGTGGTTCATGGTTGACACAATTCAGCAAACTCCACTGATTTATCGTCCCAAGGTTTCAAATCAATGAATATGTAAATATAAAAACCCAATTTTTACAATCTGATTCTCTCCGTCTCCATGGAACCCGCGCACGGGCGCGCGCAGGCACACTGAAGCCGAGAAGTAACACCACCGTCTCTTTTCTTTCCCAGGAGCCTTTCTGGCCTGTTGGACGCCTTTCTTTGTGGTCCATGTCACGAAGGTCATGTGTCAGTCATGTGACATTGGCCCCGCCCTCATCTCCGTGGTAACGTGGCTGGGCTACGTGAACAGCGCGGTCAACCCCATCATCTACACCGCCTTCAACCCTGAGTTCCGAAACGTGTTTCACAAGCTGCTCTGCCGCCGGATGTGAAAAAAAAAAGACCAACCAGATGGAGACAGAAAGTCCACAAGCAACTTTTCTGGACTTCTGCAGGTTCTCATCCATCATCAGTTATGGGTAATAAAAGGCTCATCAGGTGGATCACAGCTCAGAGGCCAAACCTTTGTGGAGAAGAAGAAGAAATGGTCTTTCTTCTGCTTTTTGGTTTGAAAGGAACCTGATCTGGAATGATTTCAGGTTGGAATGGAGAAAAATCCAAAATGTTTGGAGAAAAGTTTTCTCTGTGCATTAAATTGTGACGAAACGTCAGATGCATTTGATTGACACCAGGAAAAAACGAATCCCGGCCGCGATTCTCAATCTTTGTCTCGAGCGGCCCCTGAATGTCACCTTGTGTTTGTTGGCAGAGATCGCACAGCCGTTACCATGGCAACTCCCGTACGGCCCGGCGGCCTTTCTACACGGTTAAACCGCAATGCGTGGATGGAATATCCCGAGCAATAGTTGTGAGCGGAAAGAATCATCTGCCGATTGTGCAGGCGGATGAGCCGTGTGTAGTTTTTCTGCCGACGGTGCAGCGGCTCACAGGAACCATCGACCTACTTATCCCTCATTAAAGCTGGCTAAGCTCTGGGCTAATTCTCCAACACAATGACACGCCAACAAGCTGCTCTCTGAACAACAAACGCACAATCTGCTCCGACATGAAAACACCAACGTGAAGCGAGGGCTGCCGACACCACCGGGTGAGTCCACCACCTTTATCCCTGATAGCATCAGAGTGTTCCTCAGCAGCAACGAGCCATTGCTCGAGTATTGAATCTTCTGAACGCGACTCATCCGTATCTGGAGCTCTCGTGATTATTATCGCAAACCTCGTCGTCATGAAGCGGACGCAGGAAAGGATCCGGCCTGTGTCTCCATCACGGTGAACAAGCGATGACTCATCTCGTGTGTGAGAGTCGCGTCTGAGGTCAGTTGTGGGTGGAACTCGTGGCAATACCTGTTGACGGAGGCTTTTGTTCTTCTACGCGTCTAAATATATGCTCAGGTGTAATGTCTTCTCAGGTGGAGGACCATGCTGAAGCTCTGGAGGATTCTGCTGCTGCAGCTGCTGCTGCTTAGGTTATCACATCACGATGTTACAGGTCAGAAGGTTCTCGGAGGTTCTCGGAGGTTCTGATCGACACAAACGGTGTGTTCACGGCATCTCCTCTGTCCTCAGCCGCACTGTGTCTCGGGGGGACGGACGTCTTGGCCTCGGTCAGAGAGAACAGCCAATCGGGGGAGTTCATCTCCAACATCGGCATCACTGGAGATCCAGGAGCCAATAGTGTCAGACTGTGTCTGAGCGGAGCCGACGCCCACTGGTTCTACCTGGACGCGCGGACCATCAGATTAAACACGTCGCTGTCCAAGGTCCTGGACCGAGAGGTACGCCCCCCCCACACACACACACACACCTCGTCCCATTGGTCGATCTATCCTGAGGCGTGTCTGTGTCTCAGGTTCAGGGCTCGGTGCTGGTGGCTGAGCTCACCTGTTACGAGGACGATGTCATGCAGGTACGTCACCTGTCCACCTCGGCCGGTGTGTGTGAGTGTGTGTGGCACAACTGTAACACAACCGTCTCCTCAGAGTCATTACAGGATCCTGGTGGAGATCATTAATGAAAACGACAACAGACCCAACTTCCTGAACAACACCATTCAACCCTTCGCCATCAGTGAGGTAAGCTCACTGACCAATCACAGAGCCAGGCGGCTCTGAGGGTTCATTCATCACCATAATTAACATTGACCGTGTTTGCAGCTGACTCCGGTGGACTCTGTGATCTTCACCGTAAAGGCAGCCGACGCAGACGGAGACACGATCAGTTACATCATTGATCCTTCATCAGTAAGATCTCGCCTGTCCACATGCTTCTGACCACATCCTGTTCACAGCTCCGAGGGTTAGCGCACCTCTAAACAGAACGTGTCTGTGCAGCGGGACGCCTCGTTCTTCAGGATTGACCGACCAAACACTGGCAACATCGTTCTACACAAACCTCTGGACTACGAGACCAGAACTCAGCTGGAGCTCCTCATCTGGGCTCAGGTCAGATATAAAGTCAGCACCAGAACTAGTTTGAGAAATAAAACGACCAGAAACAAAAACCTACTTGGATGTTGTGGATGATCTTTAATCACAAAATGCAACATTCTGAGATCTTAGAATCCAATAAGTGGATTAATAAGCGATGATGTCACAGGAATCAAACACTGCGGACCAGTTCAACACGTCGGCGTCTCTCACTGTGAACATCAAGGATGGAGACGACCAGTATCCTCACTTCCTGCCCTGCACACCTGTTCCTCCAGATGTTCCCGTGTGCGTCAACCCAACATACAGCGCCAACATCACACACAACTACCAGGTACACAAACACCAGGTACACAACACCAGGAACGCGCCTGAACTCACACACAGGTCACCCCTCACAGAGCTGAAGCTCAGAACAACAGGAGACAAAAAGCTTCTGATTGCGATGATTATATTGATCATTTTTCTATGGATCTTTGTGTTCAGGATGTCGCTCTGGACTTTTCTCCTGGACCAATCAGAGGGGAGGATGGAGACCGAGGAATCGACATGTCTGTGATCTACAGCATCTTGTCAGGTCCAGTTGATCTTTGGAGGTTCACCAGTTGCATCACGAAAGAGTTCCTGTGTATAAATATGACGTCTCCAGCTCACAGCTTCCAGATATATTGATCATATCACATGGATCACCGTCAACATATGTGACACACAGTGCTGGATCAAATATTAGACACATGGAGCAGTTTCAGAAAGAAGTGAAAACACTGAGAGGCCGTTACCATGTAAACAGAGTCCGTGAACCACACCTGGTGGGGTTCAGGTTGCCTTCTATAAACCTCCAGTTTCCTCCAGATTTTGAACGCAACGCTCGTTTAAGGTCCTGATGGATATTTTTTCAGTTCCAGAGGACTGGATCAGTCTTCAGCCTCTCAAGCGTCAAACCAGAGTTTCATGCATCTTTGAAAATCAAAATGGGTGGAACTTTCTTCAGCTGTTGCTATGAAGAATTGATTGATTGGCGTTTCCAAAGTCAGATTAGATCAACTGAGAGTCCTTCTTTCTGAATCAGGTCCAGACGTGATTAATGTGATCATAAACAGCTGATTCAGAAGGTATTGATCTCTGACCCCGCAGGCGACGATCACGGCAGGTTTGTGATCAACAACGCGACAGGGGAGCTCAGATTAACACGAGCTGTGAACGACCGCCCGCTGACGCCCAACTTCCTGCTCAGCGTCATGGTAACCACCCCAATTCCTGTTTAGGGTTTAGCTCCGCCCTCTGGTCCTCACCTGTGCTCCCCTCTGGTCCAGGTGTGTCAGGAGGACGACAGGATGAAGTACAGCGTGACATCGGTCACCGTCAGACTTCTCTACCAGAACACGTTTCCTCCACTTTATAACGCAACCACCTTCAAAGGATTCGTCATTCAGAGCTCAAGCCCCGCCTCCATCGTCTCCACCTATGGGAACCAGGTGTTACAGGTCCAGGTGTCAGACCACGACTTCCCTGATGTAAGAACAGCTGGAGTGGCTGTAGAATCATCTGCGTCACACCTGGTTGATCATGGCTACTGTCCAATCGCAGGGCCTGAATCCAAACGTCCACTACCGGCTCCGCCCCCAAAGCGGACTGTTCCACGTCACACAGTGGGGGATTCTGATCGCACGCACACACCAGCTCCAGGCCTCCGACCGGCACATTCTACAGGCGAGTGCATCTCTACTGTTCCTAACCTCTGAAAGACCTTGACATTGTTATTATTATACTACGGGACAATATACACTCAGGAGGTTAAAACCAAAGTCTGTACTTTACCTTTGGGAAGTGTTTTCATGTGGGATCTGGACCAAACCGGAATGTTCATGCAGGTCGTAGCCAGAGATGAAGAATCTGGAGAAGAAGCTTCTGCTTCCGTGGATGTCGAGGTTCTGCAAAGAGGACAAGCAGGTGAGTCAAGACCCATCAATACATTCCCCCAAAAATGGAGCTAGAACCATGTGCTGCGTTCACAGACACCAAGTCTCTCTGTTTCCAGTTCCTCGTGGTGCGTTCACTGAGCATCAGATGTTTATGGACCACAGAGTTGCGGCCGCCGTAGCCGTGACCATCCTGCTGATGTTTCTGTCAGCGTTTGCGTTTCTGTTGCTTCGAACGTCCAAGAAACGACGACTACAAAACGAGCCCGAAGTTCACTCGGCCGTGGCTCTGGAGAAAAATCCAAATGTGGTACGAACGGAAACGTCTCAAACACCTTCAGATGTTGTCATCTGGAGACCGCTGCGGTCGCGTGAAGCCAAAAAGTGGCGATGTCAATCAATCGATGGATCGATCAATCAATAGTCAATAATCTTTGTGTTGTTTCTGTAGATTTTACTCTGGTTTCACTCGGTGAGTCAAAGCTTCTCGTGGTTGTGATGTCAGTGTTGTGTTGAACTTCCTGTGTCTCTGTTTCACCAGTGTGTGTGTGTGTACATGAATAACCTGTAGTGTCACCTGTCGTCTCGTGTGTATACACTCTCTCACACACACACACACACACACAGACAGATGTGTATATTTTACGAAATTGAATCAGTGACGCCGCAGATGAAACTCTAAGGCCGAGACACAGTTTGGATCTGTGGAGCGGAGAAATGAAAAGATCACACCTGGATTCATGGGAGCTAGACAGAGGGAACCTTCTGATGTGATCCTGAATAGAGACTAACGCACGCGCACACAGGAGCTGAAACATGAAAGAATGATCACACAAAATCTGTCACTTATAATGTCCATTTATAAATGTTATCACAGCCTCATGTTTCAAACCTTGCCCCCCCCCCCCTCTCTCTCTGAACATGTGTTACCTTTTTCTCTCTCTCTCTCTCAGGTGACGCCCAGTCCACCCGTCTCCTTCCTGGACTCTCCGTGCACCAGCCGAGCTTTCACTCAGTCGGAGAGTTCACATGGAAGTGAAGGAGTTTACACCAGGAGACTCTCTGGGCTTCATCCTTCATCGTCATCATCGTCATCAACCACTCACCTGCTTCCTGTTGTGGAGGAAGCAGAGTGTGGACCAATCAGGGGAGACGTACTGGAAGAGCAGCCAATCAGAGACCACAAACTGACATCAGTGATGTGATGAGGTCATGACTCATTATGTTGTGTTGTACGCTGCTGTTTTGAGTATCTTAAATCTGTTTCTTGGTTGCACACGTCATCACGGCTTGAAGTCATGATCATCACCAGAGTGAATGATCCTCAGGCTTCAGATTCACACCTGTGTTAATGAGCCAATTAGAACTAAACACGTCACAGCCTCCACAGGAAATAACCCTCCAACACAGACACTTCACAATAAAAGGATAAGGGCAGTACAAGGTTTCTGTCAGTCAGATTGGTTCATTACAAATGTTGGAAATTTGGTAAATATATTTCAGATGCAGACCTGTGATCAGTTCAGAGTCGGGCTGCTACCACATCAAATATTAATGTTTTTATATTTAATCTTCATAAATCGTCTGATTCACATTCTGTACTTAAAGATATAGACATTCTATACACAATCAAAACACACGTTCATATACAAGATTGTTAACATGAAATTGGTCAGTTTTAGTTTTGACTTTTTTTTTTACCGTTTAATCTTCAGGCAACAGGAGCTTTTATTTTGTTAGTGCTGAAGTGTCGGACCGGAAGTAGTTTAGGTTTCGTCAGTTTCACTCTGAGCTGATCGGAGCTTCACTTCGTTTCTAGTTTTCTGTCCGATTCTTTGAACGTCCTACAAAGATTATGTTCGTGAGTTTCTTTGATGACGTCACCGTGAAGCGGCTCAGGATTCGGATCTGAACCTGCGACGGAGCCAAGACAAACCAGAACCGGAACCAGGTGATTTACACACACACACGCGGACAGTCAAAGTGTCTGTGACAAAAACCGCACGCTCCTGTTCAGAGACCTGATCAGGTCTGTATGGATCACACACCTGATCCGGATCAGTTTGATCACAGTGATTCTCTGAAGGTTCAAAGTGGATCGGTTCTAGACCCGGTGCCTCAGGTCACTGAGTTTCAGTTCTGACAGTTTGTGAAATTCAGAATTTTGGAATATGACCCCGGTTACCATGGTAACCCCTCAGGCAGACTCGCCATGAGCGTGCAGCCTCGCAGAATCCGTCTGAAGCCCTGGCTCCTGGCTCAGGTGAACAGCTGCAGGTTTCCAGGTCTCCAGTGGCTCACACCAGAACAGAGACTCTTCCAGATCCCCTGGAAGCACGCCACGCGCCACACGCCAACGTCAGAGGAGGAAAACACCATCTTCAAGGTGAGGAAAACAAACTCACCCACTCCGGATTCGGACACATCCGAAGACTTGAATTGAACCTCAGGTCACGGCCGAGGCGCATTTGAAACCAGTCGGATATAAAAAGGATAATATACTATAAAAAGACCAAATACACAAATTGTAAAACAAAACCCAAAAAACTGACAGAATGAATAAAAATGACATTTTGTGAAACATTTGTGAAATAGCGAAATGCGGAACTTCCCTCTTGATGTCACTTCCTCTTTTCTGCTTCTGCTGCAACTTCCTGTTTCAAAATGACCAGACAAGGGGGAACAATTCAAATCATGTTGCATTCCACATGTATGTCGGTGAAGAGTGTGCGTGTTGCAGGCGTGGGCTCTGGAGACGGGCAAGTACCAGGAAGGAGTGGATGAACCCGACCCCGCCAAGTGGAAAGCCAACCTCCGCTGCGCCTTGAACAAGAGCCGAGAGTTCCAGCTGAAGTACGATGGAACCAAAGAGACGCCGGTGCAGCCGTACAAGATCTACGAGGTCTGCGAGCTGGCAGCGGATCGTTCGGGTGACCTCCCGGGTGACCTCACAGGTGAACCATGCTCTCAGCTTCTCCATCATGAATCTGTGACTGATCCGAGACCTTTCTTGACTCATCCGTTTGTTTTCAGATGGAGTTGATGAAGATGATGAAGAAGAGGTGAATAATAAATAATACAAATGATACGTGACACACATTCATGATCTGAATGATTATCTTTTTTTTTTCCCCCCAGATGCCTAATCTCATGGACCTCACCATCCGTGAGTAAACGTTTAGTGCACCGTCTCCGTGGAAACAAGGTGGTTAGTCAAGTGATGATGTAATGTCTCTTCAGACCCCAGGACCAGCGAACCCTCCTTCACCACGTTCCAGAATCCTCCTGAAGTGAATCACTTCAATTTATCCTCCAATGGGACTCTCCTGCCCATGACCTCTGACCTCCAGACTCAGGGGATCCGCCTGCAGGACCTGAGCTCCGCCTCCTCGGCTCCACCTGTGCCAGACCTGATGGAGTCCACCGACATGGGGGGCATCCACCTTCAGGGGGGTCCTCAGAACCACCAGTCCTGCAAGTACGACCTGCTGAGCAGCGTCCCACGTGAGTCAAACTCTACAGACCACAATTGACTACAAACTCTGGGGCTCCTCAACCGTCATCAACTCTCCAACACCACACCAGAAAGACAGATTTGATCCTCACCCTTTGTTTCCTTAGTAACAGATCTGGACCTGAAGTTTCAGTACCGGGGCCGGATCACGGGGTCTCTCACCGTGAGCAACCCTCAGGGCTGCCGGCTGTACTACGGACACCTGGAGCCCACCCCGGAGCAGGTGGACCTCTTTGGTCCCATTAGCCTTCAGCAAGTCCTGTTCCCCGGGACGTCCCAGATCCAGAACGAGAAGCAGCGCTTCTACACCGAGGCCCTGTTGGACGTAATGGACCGAGGCCTGATCCTGGAGATCTGGGAGCAGGACATATACGCCATCCGCCTGTGTCAGTGTAAGGTGTTCTGGTCCGGACCAGGTTTGCCGGAACCGGGTCCACCAAACCCCATGGAGAGGGAGAAAAAGATCAAGGTGTTCAGCCTGAATGATTTTCTACAAGGTGACAAGTTAAAACTCTCGGTGAAAGTTTAGTTCAACCGAGTCTGAGCCGAATGTTAAAGCCAATGTTACGTTGTCAGGACTGATCCTGTTCCAGAAAGGTGAAGCTCCAAACCCTCCACCCTTCGAGATCTACTTCTGCTTCGGGGAGGATTGGCCCGACCACAAACCCAAAGAGAAGAAACTCATCATCGTCCAGGTAACCAAGACCACAACAATTCACAAAACAACGTACTGCTGGAAACATTTAAAGGTTCATGCAACAACTTCCTGTGGTGGTTTTGGTTCCTCAGGTGGTTCCTGTGGTGGCTCGGATTCTGACAGAAATGTTCTCTGGAGAACTCAGCTGGTCCACAGACAGCATCCGGCTTCAGATCTCCAACCCGGACGTGAAGGACCAGACGGTGGAGCAGTTTAAAGAGCTGCAGAAGCTCCTGCAGAGCCAGCACATCCAGGGCCCCTGGACCCCCAACACGTCCTGATCCACAACCAGGACTCTGATTCACACATCGAGTAGACTCAACAGCTTTGGTACCAACAGTAACCAAAAAAGGGGGTTTCTCTCAGGGGGATCCACTTCCTGTTAACCTATGATGACCTGCAAGAAAAAGAGGAGCTGAGAGAAACCTCAGACACTCAAAGAAAAAACAGGAAACTCTTCAACAAGTTTGTTCTGCAGAGTGAAAAAAAATGAAATAAAAATTGAACTGAACTCGGCTTCAGAGAAAGTAAGGCCGAAGGGTTAAACAATTTGTACATTTCCTGAGGATTTCAATGAAACATTTGCATGATTGATGTTTGTTGACGGATTTGAAATGATCTTAAAAAGGCCAAGCTTACCTTTAAATATGGTTCACTTATCTTTTATCAGTTCTGCTCTGGTGCAGCATTAAACCATTAATCCCAGTAAGATTCCCTGTTGTCATGGCGATCAAAGTTTATTTTCAGAGAAAATAAATAAATAATCCACCAGAGTCGAGACGGGTTCTTACTCAGCTCCGGGTCTTCAGGATTGGGTTCAGGTGACAAACTGAAACCAGTGTGTCCAGAGCAGACGGGGGCTGGTAACGATGACATTTCATCACCCAGAGGGCCGCAGTGACCTCACCGGTTTACATTTGTCTTCATACACCTGAACTGGAACTGGTTTCTCCTCCACACGACTTCACCTGAAAGATGAGGTGACGTTTCCTCAGTGAGAGAAGAGAGACCTGGATCGGGGCTGATCCAGAGGACCACAAACCAGGTTCACCATAACCGGTCTGATCCAGTTCAACCTCGTGGTGATGAACTGGGCCTCAATCTGAATGATGGGGAAAAATCTGGTGAACTTTCACACGAGAAATATTTGAGCGCTGAACCGCGTCAGTTTGTTGTTTCAGTTGTTTTTTTTTATTGTTTACAACAAGGCTACATCACCGATGATGTCATGGTGTCAGTCTCTCAGTCTCATTACCCAGAGTTCACTCTGTCTCACTTTGTGGAAAAACAACTAAAATTCAACCAAAGTTAAAAAGGTCAAAGGTGACGCCAAATCCTCCAGCATTATGCCTTCTCAGGCAGCCGCTCAGCCAAGAGCATCATGGGAATTTTTTTTTGGCTCTTCTAATGGCACGGACAAAAAACATCACGACCAAAGTCCCAAAAATAAATCTCTTAAAAACCGTTGACCAGGCACGTCCTCTGATTAATCACTAGTGGAGATCCAACAGGACTGATCCGGCTCACATCCTGACTCCTCCCCTTCCTGCCCCCACCCACCTGACGTCCGCCGCAGGTGAGCTGAGGGGCGGGACTCTATTCAATCAGTCCTCACTGTCAGTCTCTCAGAGTGATTCATTCCGCTTCACATTCTCCATCTTCATCATCATCATCATCATCATCGTCGTCCCTTTGGATCCTCGTCTGCAGTCGCAGCTTTTTGCCGTCACCTCTGAAGTTGGTCAACGAAACATTTAACCTGGAGAAGAAGAAGAAGAAAAGTTCAGAGAGAAACATCCAACCTTCACACCTGAGATCTCATCCAACCTCCCGAGACGTCACCTGAACAATCCTCAAGGCTCAGGGGTGGCTCTACAAACCTGAGCACCGTTGAAAAGAGTTAACAGTGAAATACAGCCGTGTGATTGGCCCACGTGTTGATGATGTCACAGCGGTTACCTGGTGGGTGTGAAGGTGCAGCTATCGGAACAGTCTGGTGAACTCTCGGATGGCCCAACACACCTGTTTACACTCCTCCGCACTGAGGGACACAAACATTGACATCAATGAGTCATCGACATAAACACTAATATTATCATTAAGGATGAGTCGTCAACCTTCGGTTTATTTATTCAAGTTTCTGATCTGCGGGAATTCCAGTGTTTCCTGAGTTCAGGACAAGTTTGAACCCGCTGCAGTTTCTCTGCACTCAGACGAGTCTCGACACAAAACCGTCACATGCTTCAGGTTCCAGCCCCGACTGCAGATTTTTATGGATCTGTGTCTGTAAACTGTGTTCAAATCTCATTCTTAACAATAACACACAGTAAAGGGAGAAAGAGAGAGATCGTTCTCTATATATAGTCTACCAACGTTCACTTCAAGATTAATATGATCAAATAATAATATTCCTGAAAGCCTGGTGGCCTCATTAGAATAAAAGTCCACATTCATATGGAGGCTTCTCTTGATTAACTTTATTATTATAAATAATGATTGCTATTATTACAATTATAATAATAGTGTGAATTCAATTCCATATTTTTTTTTGTACTGTCAATGTCGCTCTTCCGTATGATTCGCTTTTTTATGATTCATACTTAAACCGCAGTACTTGCACTGCATTGACTCAGGTCACTGTATATATATTGCATCTTCAGTACTTTGTTCTAAACCCGTGTTTTTTTTTTAATGTTTGTATACTTTTTACCTCTGCTGCGGTAACACTGCACATTCCCCCACTGTGGGACCATAAAGGATTATCTTATCTTATAATTATTATTCGTTCATTATTATCATTGAATTTACGATTATTATGATTTCATATTATTATTTTATGGGCACCAGTTAGCACATCACCTGAACATGCACCACTCTGAATCCAAAGATTCATAATATTAAAACTATCTGCAAACACACAGTATTAGACTGGTCGCCGGGGGTTATAAAGTGTACCTCCCGTTTGTTGTACATCGTTTCTGAAACGTGGTCCATAGTGAATAAAGTTTCTCACCTGGTGACCTGCTTGTGGAAGTCGGTGAGCTGCTTGTGAGTGACAGTCACGGCTCCTCCTGACGTTTCCTTTGGTAAACCTTTCAGAGCGTTTTCTAACCAGCGACAGAACGTCTGAAAGGAAACATAGCACAGTCACGCGTGTGCTCTGGCACACGCGCATGCAGTTTTGCCACGCAGTTTTACTCACCGGTCTGTCGAACACCATGATCTCCCACAGGACCTCGGCCACGTCGGGCAGCGTGTACGGAGGCAGACAGAAACAACACGAGTGCATGAGCTGAGTGACCAGCTGCTGGCCGTGCTGCTCCATGGCTTGACCAATCAGCTGCTTCCTCACCTCAAAGTCCTCCTCGTGCTGCAGAGAGTCAGACGGTTACACCTCCTCCAGCCTCCTCCACTGTGTGAGATGAACGGCGTTAAACTCACATCGTTGGTGACCCCGGTGTGGATCAGGTCTCTGACGAACTTCATCACGCTGCAGTTGGCGTCTCTGTGGTCCAGGGACGTGGCCGCCACCGCACACTGGATGATGTGGATGATGATGCTGCTGCTGAGTAAAGTGACGGGACTCCTCTGCACAAACCTGAGGAGGAGTGCCATGGCATAAGATAACTCCGCCCCCTGGCTGGAAAACAGGAAGTGAGCGGGCCAACCTGCGGACTCACCTGGTGGCCAATCTGAACAGGTCGTCCACGGTGTCGGGATGATTCCTCAAACCGTTGGGCTGCTCCAGCAGCTGGAACGTGGGCAAGCACAGCGCCTGGAGGAGGAGAAGAAGAAGAGCGTCATCATCATCATCATCATCATGTTCAACACTGTGGGGTCAGACCGAGGTCACAGGTGTATTTACCTGCAGCATGTCCAGCAGCCCCTGCCTGCAGCCCTCCTCCATCCCATATTCATCCACCAGAATGCTGCCCAGGTACAGGAAGCAGGAGTGAGGATACACCTGGTACACACCCACCATCTGAGGACAGCCAATCAGAGGAGAGGAGCGGGTGGATGAAAGGTCATCAGAGTCTCTGTGAGGCTGAGCGACGGGAATAACAAACAGGTGCGTCTCACCTGAGTGACGAGTGGCTGCAACAGGGAGGCGGAGCCTTTCCCAACACACCGCACAGCAAACCTGAGACAACGACAACACCGCTCCACAATCCTGTTATCGGCCTGATGCGTGTTCAGCGTGTCCGACAACACGGGCCAGATCTGCATGGGAGAAACATACGGGATCTACGTGTGAGTCACGCGACACGTACGCGATCTACGGGTGGGTCACATGTTGCGTGTTTATAGGCATGATGGCGTGTGTTGTACCTCCTGAATGACTTTCTGACAGGGGTGAGTCTGTCCGTTCTCTACGTTTGGGTTTGTGTGTCTAAAAAATAAATAAATAAAAAGACATGAACATGATCAACATTCGTTCATTTAAATAAAGTTGAGCTTCAGGTGAAGTTCCACACTCACCTGAAGATCACAGCCAGTCTGTCCAGCCACACCGTGGGATCAGCTGATTTACCGTTTGTGGAGTCCTCGGACAGAAGCTGAAACAACGTCGAGGTTGAATGACTTTGCGCTAACGTGTGCAAGTATATCAAAAGTGAACACGAATCAGAGAGATTTGACCTCTGACCTTTTTTAGAGCCAAGACTTGGACAGCACAAAGATCACTGAGACATTCTGCGATTTTCTCCAGAGGAAGACGAGCCAGAACCAGAGCGGTACCTGCGCAGGTGAGAGAGTCAATGACGTGTGACCTCGGGTGACAATGTCACGGCAGGTGAACCAATGATGTCACAGGCCTACCTTTGAGCAGCCCCACGGCAGCCTCGGTGGACAGGGCGAAGGAGTCCAGGGCGCGAGCGATGTCCAGCAGTCCCTGGAAGTGTTGAGCCATGTGGTCTCTGCACACGGAGCAGATGTTGTGGATGGCCTTGGCTGCAGCTGAAGCCAGAGGTTTCTCTCGGAGGCCTTTCATCAGGTAGTTCAACACCGGGTCTGACAGGAAGTACACGCAGTCACAAACCAATCCTGGATATCTCATTGGTGAAATCTAAGAAGATCCTCAGATGACCATTTGATTGTTTTACCTAGGAATCGAGGGTTCCTGTCCACCACCTCGCTCATCTCGCCCACCAGCTCGATGCTCGTGTATCTGACGGCCATGTGGACGTTCTCGGGGAGAAGAACCACCTGCTGCAGGACCTCTGACAGTGTGGGGTTGTTCTCTCTGGAACCAAACGGAGAGATAGATGTATTGTTCAGCCTCACCATGAGAAAAGGTTTTCTTCTGAGGGGAAGCCATCTTAGATACTCACGGGTCCACACTCTTTGCGATGGCGGCCATGATGAAGAGAACAGCTTCCGTCACCTCCCAGGGCGGGTTCCCCTCTTTCAATGTAGAATATAACTGGAGACAAGCAGAACATTCAGTCGCCGTGCACGGAAGAAGATCCATCTTTGGTTTAGTAGGAGAAACCTACCTGAGAGAAACACTCCATGGAGCCAACCAGAAAGATCACGTCTTTGACCAGGTCAGAAACTCTCATCCGGAACTCTCCGAAGTCGTCCGTGTCCTCAGGGATTCCTTCCTGTGAGAGAACGTGAAGATCAGACTTGATGAAGTGAACCACCCTGAGCAGGCAGACGGGGTTCTGGGTGGAGCGGGTCTTACGTGGTCTGGATCCAGCTGACAGTGTCGGGCCAGACTGTGCAGGAGTCTCTGGATGTACGGCCTGAAGATGGTGTGAAGAGCCGCGTCGTTGATCTTATAAAGATGTTCTCCAAGACGGTACCAGAAGTTAAAGGAGATCTCCACCACCTGCACCACACACAGGGGACATCAGCACACAAACTACAGGACTGGCAGTGTGGGTGCGTACGATGTCACACCTCGTACTGCGGGTGTCCTGCGCAGATCAACAGCAGCTCCAGCGTCCTCAGGTCTCCCATCCCCTGACCTGGACTCCTCACTGTGGTCTCTAGAAACGTCTCGCAGAGTTCGGTGAAGATCCTGCAGTAGTTCAGCACTCTGACAAACACACACAGAGGCACAATTACACACCGACAGTCCAGCGCACAACCACCACCAGCACCACCACTAACTGTTTCCCGTCTCACTTGTCCAGGTCTTCTCGGGCCACAGCCATGTGGTAGGCCGTCTCCAGCGTGAGGACGCCCTGGAACAGCTGCAGAGCCAAACCCATGTTGGTGTCCACGTTCTCGATGGCGTACAGCGCAGAGCAGACGCAGTCCGACGCTGCCTCGTGGAGGTTGGTGGACGTTTCGTCTCTCTGCTGAGAGGACAGGAGGACACGTGGGGTCAGGTTTGTGACGTGACCAGAGGAGAACATCAGTGAAGACAAGATCTCACCAGGACTTGGAAGAGGACCATGAGGAGCTGGTTACTGGCCATGAAGTTACTGTCCAGGACTCCCAGGTTGAACCAGCTGCCCAGACAGCGGAACACTTTGATCAGCATCTTCTCGTTGTCTCCGGTCTTCTCCACACAGGTCGTCTGAGATCAGACACAAGCAAAGACAATTAAAAATGATCCCACAGGACTATGGATTCATAGTTGACTGACATTATGGCCATATTTTTTTATTTGACCTTACACTTGTATAACTATCCAACACAATTCACACACACGACAAGACCTGAAGGTAATGAGGTGTATTGCGATAATTAAGATGGAGAAACATTTCAAAGTGCAGAATATCCCTGATCAATAAATGGGGTCCACAACAGACCAGCAGAGTGACCACGGTGCTGGAGTAATACGCCAGATCCTCAATGATCTCCGTCCTCCGGTTGGCTCCGATCCTCAGGGAGCGACTGTGAACTTCCTCTGGCAGCACGGTGAGGATCTCCACCAGGAAGGGCATGGAGCTGACGTCGTTGTTGTACCTGAGGACGAGGAGACGTGAAGGAGGACCCACCTTTCATAGTCCTGCATCTACAGCGAAATTCATGATTCCGTCCAAACAAGTCTTACTTCTCTATGAGCGTGTGAACACATCCTTTCCACGAGGCCATCTGGAGAGCCAGGTCTGCGATGGCCAACGCCAGCTGACACAGAAACACATCAACCAATCAGAGAGAAGAACAGGGGCTGCAGATTACTGTTCGACACCAACGTGGAGCGGCGCCCTACCTGAGTGACGATGATGGGAGACAGATCTTTGAGGTTCTGGATGTGGGTCAGCAGAGAGTCTCGCAGTGCATTGTGGGTCTCGGGCGGAAGCTCAAAGAAGGAGGTCTGGATCTTCATCTTCATCGTCTGTGCAGCGAAATAACACGACTCCACATCCTGTTTGAGCTGCAGCAGCTGGTCTGAGATCTCCCACGCGTACATCTGTGGGACAGGAAGTGATGTCATTACACAGTACAAACATACGAGCGTGACGTCACGTTTCATCACAGTCCTTCCTCAGCCTGACATTAATGGCTCTTTGTGCGTTTCTTCTCACATCAAGTCCATAACTTTATAAAGCATGAGCAGCTTCGGGATCATGTCATTAAACTGATCCAGCATCTGATTTGTGGGATTCACAGAGCAAGAATGCATACAAATAAAAGGATATAAATCAAAACACAGGGGTAAAACAGCCGATGAATGAAAAACCAAACTGAAAAATGTAAAATATGACTGTGACTCAGGATCAGACCTGAGGTTGATGACAGGGGAAACACGTTGAGGTCCATTGCATTTTTACATTTAGAAATAACTGCTATACTTGAACATGTGGTAAATATAAACACAGATGACTCCATTCCTTCATTTAATCCAGTTTAAGGCGTTAAAGTCTGTCAGGGAGATTATTCTCCTGTTTATAAAGTTATTTGACACCCTGTGGACAAAGCTCAACGTGATGACTCGTCATAAAATGATCTTTAAATGTCATAAAGTGAGGAAGCGTGTGTGGAGACAGATCCGGCCCCCGTGGCCACGGGGACTCTGCCAATCACCTTCAGGGATCAATAATCGATCAGCCCAGTCCCAGCATAATCAATACATGTAAACAGGAAGTAGAGTTGGAGAAAAACCTGAGTGTGAGTTTGAGCCACACCCTGAAACAGAAACTACCTTCACCTCCAAACATTTCCATAACAAACCAACATGGAGGCCAACACCTGGGATTATTTATATTAACCCTTCATTACCCACAATGCACATCTGCTGAGAACCAGCCACACTTTAACATACGCAGTATCTAACAGACATTTAATCATCTGTAACTGAGCTGCTCAGAATAAAAACCCGAACCATTTTGCATGGAGTGTGCTTTGATGTTGTTGCGTCTGCGAACTACACACAAACACACGCCGGACACAGGCGACTTTATTCGGTGGAAATAGTTTTGTCGAGTGGGGGAGTGAACTTCACCGTGATACCACTCATGCTAACCGAGCTAACCGAGCTAACAGTGTGCAGGGCCTCAGTAAACCCCTCGGAGACTCATTTCACGGTTGCACACACACGAGCTGGGAGACAAACATCGGTGTGTGAGCGTGTGTGTGTGAACTGTAACACACCAACAGACACACGCGCACAGAAAGCTGAACCCAGCTGAAGCCCTGTCTTCGTATCCATTCATTTAGCTAGCTGCACTTAGCTGTGATGCTAACAGGAACTCGCGGCTCTGAGACTGCGCATTTCTCTCCAGCGGCTCTTTTTTCCTCCAGGTGAACATTAGAACCCGGTTGCGTCCGACTCAGTTAGAACTCCCTCGGCCCTCCACGCACCTCCTCACGCCCCCTTCGCCCTCAGCTCCCCCGGGCTCTCCCATTTTCTTACCGATCTCTGGAGCTCCCCGAGCCAGACCGAGGCTCGCTCCTTCCCGGCCGGGTCGGGGTCGTGGTACAGGGCTTGGACCGCCTGGTAGACCAGGGCCAGGTTGGGTTTGCCCTCCTCCATGACTCGGGTCCGAGGCAGAGATTGAATAAGGCAGAAATCTGAGCAACGCTGCGGATCCACAGACTCTCACACGGCCCAAGAGACGACCGCCATCTCGCACAGGCTTTCCGCGTACACCCGCAATCCCGTTCCGACTGGAAACGAAGCCACAAACAAACGTTCCGCCCTGTGACGGCGGGAGGATTCATTCAGACTCAGAGGAGTAGATCACTTTCATCCTAAATACATCCAAACTTTATTCTCATAAAATAAACAGTTGATATACAGGAAAAGAATCGGGTTTATCCGAAGGTTTGTGGACGTAGAGTGAGTTGATTTATTAATATTATTTTAATTCAGATTCAATCATCCCTGTTGACTGTTTAGTGTTAGGCAGAAAAATGACTTTAATTTAAAATAAAAATAATAATGAAAATTAATTCAAGCCGAAAGTGTTTTTATTGCCACATTTCTCCACTTTGAGGATGCATATGAATCATTTGCGCTACGGCGCCCACAAATGAATACATCCTGATATGTATTTATCTGACAATAATTGGGTGATTCATTTCTGTAAAAAAAAAAATATATATATATATCTCGTCAATGTCGGTGGAACAAACAACTAAGCTTCAGACCGACTTTGTGTTTTATCTCATGTATGTGGAAGAAGATTTTTTGATACTTCACCAACTCACAGCCAAGCCATGAAGGTCAATCAGGTCCTATGGGCAGAAGATGACATTATAGACGGAGGAGAGCAAGGAGTCTTCAAGGAAAGGGAAGTCGGACAAATCCAACATTTAAATAACAAACACAATCAAACGTGAGCATTTGGAGTCAAATGAATGAATGAGGGAGTGATGGAGGATGTATGAAGAACAGAGGTCTGCTCTTATCCTCCACAAATGAACCTTGAGACATTTCACTGCAGTTTAATCTGACTTTTTAATCTGACCCTCTAATCTGGTTCTTTGTTGATGTTTGAGGATGATCTGCTCACGTAAATCGGAAACATCCGGATTAAATCCGAATCCGCGGAGAGAGAAAGCTGAGAGGATTTCGATCCGTCCACCAACTGCTCTAGATCTAAGACTGGACTCTACGGCTTCTACAACTGTAGTATTCACTGCGCACTCATTTATGTTAAAGGTTAAATACTTCTTAATTGAATGACTAATCATCAACTAAAATACTTAAAAACCTGTCTCTGTTCAGATGAACATTGTTTTCCCATCTTGTCCAATTCTGTTATTGCCAGAAATGGAAATATAACATTTCAAGAGCCTCAAAGTTCTAAAAGTGTCACAACTAATGTTATTTATTTTGAAATGATAAAAAAATGTTTTTAATCTGAAAATATCCGAAAACTGAAACATTTATTTAAATGCTATGGCTCAAAAAGTGACTCCAAGACAGTGGATCCATTATTTTGTCAAAAAAGAGACAAGAACAAAATGAGAATGGCTTTTATTGGCCAAATGTACACAGGAATTGTACGTGACGCACAGCGCAAGTGAATGAACACATAAGACCTACGTCAAAAGGACATCAATGACGAGAATAAGCAAATCTGAAGGACGTCATTTAAGAGTTTGATAGACAATCGAAGGGACCGAGAAGATGTACAATCTACAAAAGAGACCTGATCCAAAGGGTCAAGAAGACATTTATCGAAATAACAAAAATGGTTTCACAACGGAGTTGAAAGACCTCGTTTCAACCTCTTGGTGCGGACGCAGTGTTTTGACAGAGTTCCGTCTGTAATCGGATGAACTTCTTGCGACTGAATGTGACGCTCTTAATCCTAAAACTTTGGAAACCCCTCGCAGCTAAATCTGTGGAGTAAGTGGTTTATGAGAGTATATTAAGAGGATGAAGACCTGGGCTTGCTAGAAAGCTCAGGATCACCATGGTGAAACACTTCCACCTGTACGAGAACATCTCCGAGGTGAACCCCTTCGAGGGGCCTCAGTACCACCTGGCTCCTCTGTGGGCCTTCCACCTTCAGACCGTCTTCATGGGCCTGGTCCTGTTGGCTGGAGCTCCCCTGAACTTCATCGTTCTCTTTGTGACGCTGAAGTACAAGAAGCTCCGAGTTCCTCTCAACTACATCCTGGTCAACATCTGCCTGGCTGGATTCATCTTCGTGGTCTTCTCTGTCAGCCAAGTGTTTGCCGCCACCATCAAGGGTTTCTACTTCCTGGGCTACACGCTGTGCGCCCTGGAGGCCACCATGGGCTCCATCGCAGGTAGATGACGGATGAATGTTCATGTTGCATATTCAGCGTGACGAGCTCCTGTCCTCCTCAGGTCTAGTGACCTCCTGGTCTCTGGCCGTGCTGTCCTTTGAGAGGTACCTGGTGATCTGTAAACCGTTTGGAGCCTTCAGGTTTGGCAGCAACCACGCAGCGGCGGCAGTTGCCTTCACCTGGTTCATGGGCGTGGGCTGCGCCGTTCCTCCGTTCTTTGGTTGGAGCAGGTAAGGTCTGCTCAGGTTCCAGGTCGGGACTGGCTGACCTCAGCCTGAACCTCGGGGACGTTTGTGTGGTTTCAGGTACATCCCTGAAGGTCTGGGCTGCTCCTGCGGTCCCGACTGGTACACGCACAACCAGGAGTTCCACTGCAGCAGCTACACGCACTTCCTGATGGTGACGTGCTTCATCGCTCCGCTGTCCATCATCATCTTCAGCTACTCCAACCTGCTGAGGGCCCTGAGAGCCGTGAGTCCCGTCTTTGCTCCCGTCCTGCTCCTCCACCTGTCAGGCAAACAGAGGTTGCACGTTGTGTCCAGGTTGCAGCTCAGCAGACGGAGTCGGCCTCCACGCAGAAGGCGGAGAAGGAGGTGTCCCGGATGATCGTGGTGATGGTGGGTTCCTTCGTCACCTGCTACGGCCCCTACGCCCTGGCCGCTCTCTACTTTGCTTATTCTTCGGACGAAAACAAAGATTATCGGCTGGTCACCATCCCGGCCTTCTTCTCCAAGAGCTCGTGTGTCTACAACCCGCTCATCTACGCCTTCATGAACAAGCAGGTGAGCTGAACTTCATGGGCGAACAGGGACACCAGGTCCTTTCAAGGAAAGACGGAAATGAAAACAAAGACACCAATCTCTGGATCATTGTAATCTGGATTTGAAGATCACCCCAAGCGTTGAGTTAAATGCAGACCTCTGGGGCACGATTCCTTCAAATATGTATATCTCTGCAGAAGTAACGTTGTGCGAAGCAGTTTTATCAGAAAGATCAGAAAATGTCACTTGTAATCATCCTGAACCGGAAACGGAATTTTAAATGTGGTTTGGAATGCAAATTTGAATTTTGGTGACATTCCTTCTCAATGAACATTCCAATAAAATCCTGGTTGTTTGTGTCCCTCAGTTTAAAGCCTGTATCATGGAGACGGTCTTTGGCAAGAAAATGGACGTTCCATCGGAGGTTTCCTCAAAGACAGAAACATCCTCCGTGTCAACGGTTGCTTGATGTACCGATTCTGGATTTTCTGCAAAACCCTTTCAATGTATTGTAAAACGAAATAAAAAAAAGAACTTCTTGAAACAGGAATGTGGAGCCCACTGTTTGTGGAAAATAGAAATTGTGCATTTCAATCTTCTATGAAAGTCAAAGGGTGACGTCAACGATGATTTCTCCAGACCCGGCTCTAAAACTCTTTGCGTCGTGGTGGTAAAGCGTCTCTAAAGTCACTTGACTTCCAACAAACAAAGGATATTGATCCAGGACCTGGGCCTTTGTCAGGTTTCCATCCTGCGCAAAACAAACAAATGTAGAGCAAACATGGAGAAAATATCTGAGCAGGAAGAATAACGACAGCGGCCGCTGGTTGGCCTCTGTCAGCAGATGTTTGGCTTTCCGAAAATCCACGTTCCTTATTCATCTTTCCATCTTGGTTTTTGTCTCTGAGCTCAAACTGTTGACGTTCCTCCTCCAAGCGTCAAACACGTCGCCTGCAGGAGCACAGAGGAGAAACCTCTCCAGCTTCAGACGGACAAACTCACAGCTCCTCCGCATCTGCTCGTCGTGTGGAGGAGCTGCTTGATCCTTCATCTCTCCGGGACTCGGAGAAGTCCTTTCTTTGAATATGAACCTTCCTATTCAAACGATTGGGAGAGATGAGAGAGATGGGGAGAGAGAGAGGCAGTAAGAGAGAGAGGGGGGGGGAGTGAAAGAGAGAGAGAGCTGTCTCTTATACACATCTAGATGTGTATAAGAGACAGGGGAGAGAGAGAGGCAGTAAGAGAGCGAGGGGGGGAGTGAAAGAGAGAGAGAGAGAGAGAAAAGAGAGCGGGGGGGAGGGGAAAGAGAGAGAGAGATGGGGAGAGAGAAAGAGAGAGACAGTAAGAGAAAGACGGGGGAGTGAAAGAGAGAGAGAGAGAGAGAGAGAGAGAGAGAGAGAGAGAGAGAGAGAGAGAGA
>JAFBJU010002084.1:236089-282065 GCA_016785305.1 Colistium nudipinnis | reverse complement strand
GAGATGGGGAGAGAGAGAGGCAGTAAGAGAGCGAGGGGGGGAGTGAAAAAGAGAGAGAGAGAGAGAGAGAGAGAGAGAGAGATCAAAATAAACTGACTCACAGAGAATGAATGGATCCAAAGTGAAGAAACAAAGTGACGGAGAGAAAATAAAGACACAGAACACACCCACGAGGGCGGAGGAGTGACAGGAAGTTGGAGTCACACACGCCAGCGCGCGCACACACACACACACACACACAAGCACGCGTGCGCGCACACACACACGCACACCAGAATCTTAACAACATAGAAGAAGAAGAAACAGAAAAATCTCAGCCACAGATTTTATTCAAACACAGTCAGTTGTCAGGCGTTTAAGGCAGACAGGTGATGTGGCACAATAATCAATACTGGATCAGTACTGGATCAGTACTGGATCAGTACTGGATCAGTACTGGATCAGTACTGGATCAATACTGGATCAATACTGGATCAATACTGGATCAATACTGGATCAATACTGGATCAGTACTGGATCAGTACTGGATCAGTACTAGATCCTTTAGATCGCGCCGTGAGTGACTCATGCACACACACACACACGAGTAAACTGCGCCTTTATTTCCAGGTTGGATTTGGCGCCGAAAAGAACTGTTGTGGTTTCAGGTCCAGCTGAGGCCCAGTCCTGGACTCATCAGGACCCCTTCCAGGTCCTGGTCCTCGTGCTGTCCCAGCATCCTTTGCTCCTCCAGCAGCGACACCAGAGCGTCTCTCTGCTCCACCACCTCCAACATCTCCTCCAGGATCAGACGCTCCTCCGCCAACTGACTCTCGTCCTTCAGGTGGTCTGAGGGGCAGAGACAAAGGATGACATCACCGACGATGACATCACCGACGATGACATCACCGACGACCTAATGGGCCTTACCGTCCACAGCCATCCGCTCTCGGAGCTCCAGCTGAAGACGACTCTGTCTGTCCTCCAGCTCCAGCTCCCGAGCCCTAAACGCAGGAAACAGCCGAGAACGTCGGCTAAGCTCCTCCCACTGCAGGTCAGAGGTCAACCAAGGCTCAATACTCACAATATCATCAGTTCAGATTCATATCGAACCAGAGAGTTTTTCTTCTGAACCAGCTGGAACCAGGTCGCCATCAGAGCCGCGTCGTCCACTTTACCCAGTCCTGCAGAGAACAGAAGAAAGTCTGTGTGTGTGTGCGTGCGCATGTGTGTAGGTGTGTCTGTGTGTGTGTGTGTGTGCGTGCGTGTGTAGGTGTGTCTCTGTTTGTGTGTATGCGCGTGTGTGTGTAGGTGTGTCTCTGTTTGTGTGTGTGTGTGTGTGTGTGTGTGTGTGTGTGTAGGTGTGTCTCTGTTTGTGTGTGTGTGTGTAGGTGTGTCTCTGTTTGTGTGTATGCGCGCGTGTGTGTAGGTGTGTCTCTGTTTGTGTGTATGCGCGCGTGTGTGTAGGTGTGTCTCTGTTTGTGTGTATGCGCGCGTGTGTGTAGGTGTGTCTCTGTTTGTGTGTATGCGCGCGTGTGTGTAGGTGTGTCTCTGTTTGTGTGTATGCGCGCGTGTGTGTAGGTGTGTCTCTGTTTGTGTGTATGCGCGCGTGTGTGTAGGTGTGTCTCTGTTTGTGTGTATGCGCGCGTGTGTGTAGGTGTGTCTCTGTTTGTGTGTATGCGCGCGTGTGTGTAGGTGTGTCTCTGTTTGTGTGTATGCGCGCGTGTGTGTAGGTGTGTCTCTGTTTGTGTGTATGCGCGCGTGTGTGTAGGTGTGTCTCTGTTTGTGTGTATGCGCGCGTGTGTGTAGGTGTGTCTCTGTTTGTGTGTATGCGCGCGTGTGTGTAGGTGTGTCTCTGTTTGTGTGTATGCGCGTGTGTGTGTGTGTGTGTGTGTGTGTGTGTGTGTGTGTGTGTGTGTGTGTGTGTGTGTGTGTGTGTGTGTGTTTTTTTTTTTTGTGTGTATGTGTTTTTTTTTCTGTGTGTGTGTTTGCGTGTCTGTGTGCGTTTTTATGTGTGTATGTGTTTTTTTTTCTGTGTGTGTGTTTGCGTGTCTGTGTGCGTTTTTATGTGTGTATGTGTTTTTTTTTCTGTGTGTGTGTTTGCGTGTCTGTGTGCGTTTTTATGTGTGTATGTGTTTTTTGTGTGCGTGTGTGTGTGTTTGGAGGTGTGTCTCTGTTTGTGTGTGTGTGTGTGTGTGCGTGTGTGTGCAGGTGTGTCTCTGTTTGTGTGTGTGTGTGTGCAGGTGTGTCTCTGTTTGTGTGTGTGTGTCTCTGTTTGTGCAGGTGTGTCTGTTTGTGTGTGTGTGTGTGTGTGCGCGTGTGTGCAGGTGTCTCTGTTTGTGGGTGTGTGTGTGTGCGCGTGTGTGCAGGTGTGTCTCTGTTTGTGTGTGTGTGTGTGTGCGCGTGTGTGTGTCTCTGTTTGTGTAGAATTGATTCCAGATTGTATAATATATCGATTTTTTTTGTTCCAGTCCCAAATTCTTTATATTTCAGAATAAAGACAAAAGCACAAACCTCCGAGGTGAAGGTCGACTTCCTGACGCTCGTCAGATTCTCCCCAATAATCTGAATAAATAAATGCGTTAGGTACGTGTACATGTACACACACACACACACACACGTGTATATACTCACCAGCTTCTCCTCTCAGGGCCTTCTCCACCACCACTCCTCTCTCCTCCAGCTCTCTCTGTTTCTCCTCCACCTGCTGCAGTTTCCTCTGGATCATCTGAGTAAAAAACCAAGAAATCATGATTTTATGACTGGAAGGTTCGTGGGATTGACTGTCCCCTCCCCTCTGTGCCCCCCCCTGGCCCCCCCCCCCCCCCCGTGTCCCGGGACGTCCCACCTGAGCGCGGTGCAGCCTCTTCAGCTCGTCCCGTTTGGCCTGTTTTCGAGCCGCTCTTTGAACTCTTTGCGTGATTTTGGCGTCCAGCTCTTGGTCTTGGTCTCGTTGGAACATGGTCTCCTTCAGACTGAGACTGGATTCTTCATGAGGAGGAACCGTGACGCCCAGAACCTCGGTGGGACACGAGGATGCTCCGTCCTGGACGGGAACCTTCCCAGAGCGTTTGAATCTCGCTGAAGCGTTTACCTTGAAGCCGTAGGAGCGCTTGAAAGCCAGAGCGTGAGGAACGTACGCCGGCTGAGACGCATGAAGAAGAAAAGGCACAACATGAGCTCCTGAGGTGAGACCAGTTCACCTCCTCAAAGGATTTCAAACAATATAGAACATTGCTGATTCACAAAATCTCAGAGACCTCCTGCTTCTCCTCCGTCTCCTTGATGGTGACTCTGTGGATTTCAGCCATGAGGTCAAGCAGCTCCAGACGCAGCTGCAGACGCAGACGGTTCGTGGACAGGTGGTTAACTGGAGGTCGGAAAAATCTTTTGGAATGATCAGGTGGTGGAGTTTGGTTCTTACGTCTTTTCTGGGAGTCAGTGAACATCTCTTCAGTAAAGTGGTTGAGTCCAAATCGGTCTCTTCTATCTCACCTCTTTGCACATCTGGAGACAGGAAGGACCGTTATTACATCATCACACTTGAGGTGTGTCATTCCGTGCTCACCTTTAGCTCTCCTCTGATTGGCTGTTTCTTGCTTCACTCTCTCTGGGGGTAAAGTCCCGCCCCTCTTCTCCTTTTTGTTCACAGAGAATACTGCTCTCCACAGAGCTTTGGCTCCGCCTCCATCCACCTCCACCTGTCCAGAAGGCGGAGCCTCCCGGAGACCCTTCAGCTGGAGGAGGAGAGCCTTGGCTCCACCCCCAACAGGAACGTGGAGATGAGGTGGGAGGCTGTGAGCTCCTCTGCTTCTCCCCACACGCTCCTCCTCCTCCTCACTGAGGCCCCGCCCTCTCTCCTTTAAAGGCAGCTCAGGGGTGATGTCATCAAAGGAGCTCCACCCTCCGGCTGCGATGGCAGGTGTTCGACCTGTGGGCGGAGCAGTGTGGCTGGAGTCTGGAGTGCTGGCATAGGAAGCGGTGGAAGATGTGGTGTCAGGGGGCGGAGTCAAGGTCGATAGCGTGGAGAAGGGGTGGCTAGAGGCGGAGTCAGGGCCTGTGATGTCACTTCCTGCAGCTGAGGCCAGACTCTGAGAAGAAAACCCCTCCTCTGAAGGGGGCGTTAACCAGGTTACACAGGAAGTGACACTGAAAATTCTGTGAAATAAGATTTTTATGAGTCATGTCAATTCATTTGATTCAAAACCAAAGTATTTCCAGCACAGCACTTGAAACGCTTCAAATGTTCATGCCTTTAAAGATCAACAGTGCGCCTGTCAATAACGTCCCCTTGGGGTTTCCTGTGGTGAAGTCGCACTATGAGAAATCTTGTTTGGATTCATTTGTCACAACAATATTAATGGTAAATAAAAACAATTTTAGTGCAGTGAAGTAAATGTGTGGAGGTTCTAACCTGTCTCCTCTAGCAGGAGCCACAAGCCTGAGTGACGCTCCATCTGCCAGGGGCTGTACTCGCCCTCTACCAGCAGGGGGCGACACACACACACACGACACATGAGAACACAAGGACACAGTCACAGACACACAACCTAAGCGGTACAAATATCAGAGCAGAGAATGAGTTCTTTCCACGTCTGCGCAAAAACCTTACGTAGCCCAACTTATGGCAACAAAGACGTGCAGAGGAATAAACATCTAAGCTTAAACGCAAAAATACTAAAGTACCGTGACAAAGTATTAATACTTCATGACAGAAAAGCAGCGGAGAAAAGATGACTCACCGTCACTGGTCCCCTCCTCGCTGTCTCCTTCAGCCTCTTCTTCATCATCGTCGTCGTCCACTTCCTCATTATCATCTTCCTCCTCGTCCTCGTCATCTTCTCTCTGAAGGAGGTGGAGCTGCAGAGTTTCCCGCCAAGCAGCTTTGGCCTCCTCAGAAGTCGCACGATGCGGACGTCCTCGCGCCTTCTCCGTCTCAGGCTCTGAACTGAGAACAGACAAATGGTTTTACCCACAATTCTTTAGTTTGATCTGAAGTTTCGATTTCTAAAGTCCCAATGTTGACACAGCAGAAAATGTTCAACTAAAGGCATTATTCTAATTGTGATATTTTTATCATCATTTTCAACTGGGACTTTTGATTGAAAACAAGAAGAATATATATTTCATTTCATTCAAACGGAAATGAAAGCGTATTCAGACCCGGACTCATGGTTCTGGTCCAGACTCAGGTTGAACTGGTTCAGAGTCTCCTCAGAAACCTCCTCGGGCTCCTCCTGCAGATCCACCTCGGTCGAGCTGCGTCGGTAGTTCTCCAGCTCGATCCGTTCCGGCATCACAGAAACCACTGAAAGCACACCGCCGCGCACACGCACAGACACACGCACAGACACGCACACACTAAAGCCCACAGTGATGCAGTGTGAGGACTGAGCTCAGAGGGAACAGGCGAGAAGACGCAGGAGAGAAACTCACCTGACGAACGCCGCCCATCCAATGATGTCACAGAGACGGAGGACGGAACCGAAGCCAGAGACGCCTGGAAAGAAAGACATCACGGCCATTCACTTTCTTCAGAGAAAAATAGTCCATCACGGCGATTCACTCTCTCTCACCGTGGATGTCCTCTGGGACGTGGACCTGCGTGACGCCGTGGGCCTCCTCCTCAGACTCTCGCTCCTCTGGTGAAGGTCGTAGTGATGGAGACAGTAAAACGTCCCTGAAGACAAAGACAGGCGGGTTTATATCAACATCATTTACAGCCTCACGCTTGAGACGCTCCGCTCTGATTGGCTGCTCAGCCTTAACCTAACAAACATGAGATCTCATTTGTCCTGAAGCTCAGACACACAATACACACTTTGTGGGACAAAACTACACGCGCATAGAGTGTGTGTGATGTTCCTCAGACACATCACAGCAGGTGTTGGACAGACGTACAGTGGCGTGTCCTCAGGGGACAAACATGTATGTTGGACTCTATCAGCACACGCTTCTTCTCATAAAGAGTGTGTGTGTGTGCGTGTGTCCCTGTGGACATTTCATGAGTCCATTCAACAAAGAATGATTCACACTCATATATAAATATACACCCACGTCCACAGGCCACACACACACACAGAACAATGAACAAAAGAAAGACGTGATTCCATACGTTTGGTCTGGTGAGGCTTCTGCTTCATAGTAACTGTCATTATCGAACTTCTTGAAATAACATTCTGTATATTGTAAAGCCCAAACTAAAGTCAACATCTGGACGCAGGAGGAGGGGACAAGTGTTCTGGTCCTCGGGTGCCAGACCTACCGGCGTGCTGGTCGAAGGTGTACGAAGACAGTCTGAGAGAGTTTCTGCAGAAATGGCACCGGAAACACGAGCGGTGGAAAAACAAACCCTCGGCGCTGAGACGCTCCATCACATAAACTCTCTGCTGACAGAAGACGCACAGCGCGCTGCAGCCCGCGGCGACCTGAGGACACATAGAGGCGGGCGTGGTCACGGCAAGCGGAGGACACGCAGGGACCAGATGGACGTCTCCTCCGTCATCGACCTGAACCTCGTGGACATCTGGTGTTTTTCAACTCCCTTAAACCATCCGCCAATAAAACGAGTCGTTTCCATGGATACCAACTGGTAAGACTTCAAGACTTATTTCTAACCCCCCAATGCCAAGAAGCTCAAACCGTGAAGTCCTCACATCTCCACTTTGCCCCACTGAGGGCAGAGACGAGATGTTTGAGGAGTTTTGCCAAGTTAGCAAACATCACGTCAAAGAAGCTCCTAGTTACGCTCAAAAACTCTTCACGCTGTGGATTCAATGCAGATTTTTCACAGAGACTCTGATCAGACGCCTCGGGGCCTTCGGCTCAGACTCTGCCACACAACACAGACTCCCAGGATGCATTGCGGTACCTGTCGGTCGCTGCCGACCGCACCATGGGACTTGATCTTCTCTTTGAATCTGAAACTCATCTGCTCCTGGAGGAGGGTTCGTTTTTTCTGAAGACAGGGACGAGATCACATCATCATTCAGCAGATGTTAAAACTTGAAATTGACAAAAATATCGTAATCTGTCAATATACAATCGCCCTAAAATGTGAATGAGTGAATATTAACGTGAGGTCAGTGAAGACTTTGAGCCTCTCTGAGTAGAAATGTAGTTGGTGGTTGGTCTCTCACCGGTCTCCATGTGGACGTCTGGATGTCCTCACAGCTGGAGGCGGGACGGACGGAGGATGACTCCTGCCCCTGCTGGACCAGACACAATCTTTACATCTCAGATTACAATCTGACGTTCTACTGTGACTCATTCAGATGACCTCTGACCTTCAGGTTCCTCGACTCGTTCACATTAAACCGAGTCTCCGATAAATCCAGGAAATCTATCGATTATTGATCAGATCCGAGAAACTCACGTGTGGAAGTGAGGACGACGAGCCCTCGTCCAGCTTCGCCTGCAGCTGATTGGCTATCAGACGAACTCTGGACCCACCCACAAACGCCTGCTCACTCCCCTGCTGACCCACTTCCTGGTTCCGGTCACATGACTGCAGAACAGAAACTGTTATTGGCTGAGGAAACAGATGAAACAGGTGAAACATCTGAGGTTTATTAATGAGATTTAACTTTTTTTTTTTAACTTTGTCGGATTTTATTTTCTTGTCAAACTACATTTTTCATAGTTTTGAATCTTTGTTTATGAAACTTTACAATCTCAGACCTGCTGCTGTCCACTGGTTCTCCTCCTTTTACCCTCCAGGTCTTTTTGCTCCTGTAGATTAAAACGCGCTCAGCTGAACGAGACTATTTTTTATTCGTTAATTAAGGTGCAACATCCCATAATAACAAACCTTAGGGTTCCTCTTCCTGGACGGACTGTGACCCAGACGACTGAGGAGTGAGGCTGGAGTGAGGAGAGCTGACCTGAGGTCCGAGCTGCCACTCAAGCATCCTAGGATACCCACACACACACACACACACACACACACACACACACACACACACACACAAGTTCAGACTCTGTGCTGTGATTAATAATCTCAGATGATCAGGTGGTGGTAGACTCACCTCTGGAGGCCGGAGAGTCTTTGAGGAGTAGGTGGAACTGACTCAGGTACATGACCATGGACAGAGAGTCCAGCTCCTCCACCCTCAACATCTCCTCCATCGTCAGCAGAGGAACAATCCCAAACTCTCGCTCAGACACGTCTAATCCCAGACGAAGGTTTTCTTCTGGAGATGATTCATCCAGAGAGTCAAAGTCTCTGAGGAAACATCAAGAGCTCATCAGCGTATCATCGAAGAAGATCCAACTATAGATATTATCCAACATAGAGACTTGTTATTTCTGGAGGACTCTTCTACTCTGTGGTTAGTACGACTCAGGCCCTCTGATCGATTCTATTGATCAGGGAAACCACTGATCAGGTTTATTTATCAGTCCATGAACAGATTGAGGATGTTTACATGAGATCTGCTCGGTGTCTGTGGATCAGAGCACACAGGGCGAGGCCACTCCTCCAGGAAGTCGTCAGGTCGCCCACGGCGACGCCATGGTAACCACGAGTCTGCTCCTGACACCACGTCAGTAAGTGACTGGACGACTCTGTCGGAGAGAACGGACCAATTAGATCGCAGCTGAGCAACAGATCCTTTTTGTCACCAACTGAACTCACGGTGATACAGTCTGGGGGAAGGAAGGCGGATGATGTCATCACCGGGTGTATTTAGCCCCGCCTCCTCTCCAGTGTCCACCAGGTGCCTCACCTGTGGACGGATGGTTTATGAATTATTGTGAATAAACTCTGGAGATATTTGACAGGTTTATTAAAATGACCTGAGCAGGTGTGATGTTTGGAGGGTTGACGTAGCGAGTCGATGGATCCACAGAAAACTGAGAGATGTTCTTCTGCATGTTCTCAGGAGTCGTCTGTGGGAGGAGCCTGTACAGACTCTCTCTGATAGGTCAGACAGACAGGTCAGTCAGGGAGAGAGAGAGAGACAGACAGGCAAACCTCTATGTGTCTCACCTCTCAGCCAGAACGTCCTGAGGACGAGCGCCCAGAGACCAACTCCTGATCATCCAGGACGAGTCGAGAGCAGCGAGAAAACCTCGAGCCACTCCAGTCCCCATGGGCCAGAAGGGCTGAGAGAGAGGATATAAAAACAGTTAGATAAGGAGGCATAAGGGACCTCCTGTCTCTCTCTCCACCCGTCTCACCTCCAGCAAACTGTCTCCCACCAGCGTGACCAGCAGCTGGTGTCCGTGGCGCTGTCTCACTGCGGCGGCGTTCTCCGAGGCGTACATGCAGGTGAAGTCGAACATGGCGACGTCAGGTCGGCCGTAGTGGTTCATGGCAAAGTCCAGAGACGGAAGCTGCCGATTGGTCGAGAAGTTGGCGGCCTGGCGTGCGTACACCTGCAATGCATCATGGTCCACGTTTCCCCGAGAGAGCAGCTGCTCCGTGTCTGGGAAGTCCTGAAGAGACAAACAGTTTCCTGTTGTTGTTTCTCCACTCCTCTGGTTCTGACTTGTTTACCTGGTTCGGATTCGTCGGGCTCTGGTTCTGACACGTTTGGCTCTGGGTCTGGTTCTGACTCGTCTGGTTTTAGTTCTGACTCGTCTGGTTCGGGTCCTGACTTGTTTACCTGGTTTTGATTCATCTGACTCTGGTTCTGACATCTTTGGGTCTGGTTCTAGTCCTGACTCATCTGGTTCTGGTTCTGACTTGTTGGTTCTGACTCGTCTGGTTCGGGTTCTGACTTGTTTACCTGGTTCTGACTCGTCTTTCTCTGGTTCTGATATGCTTGGGTCTGGTTCCGACTCGTCTGGTTCGGGTTCTGACTTGTTTGCCTGGTTCTGACTCGTCTGGCTCTGGTTCTGAGATGGTTGGGTCTGGTTCCGACTCGTCTGGTTCTAGTTCTGACTCGTCTGGTTCAGGTTCTGACTTGTTTAACTGGTTCTGATTTGTCTGGCTCTGGTTCTGACATCTTTGGGTCTGGTTCTATCCCTGACTCGTCTGGTTCTGGTTCTGACTTGTTGGTTCTGGTTCTGACTCGTCTGGTTCTAGTTCTGACTCGTCTGGTCTGGGTTCTGACTTGTTTGCCTGGTTCTGACTCGTCTGGCTCTGGTTCTGGGATGCTTGGGTCTGGTTCTGACTCGTCTGGTTCTAGTTCTGACTCGTCTGGTTCAGGTTCTGACTTGTTTAACTGGTTCTGATTTGTCTGTCTCTGGTTCTGACATGTTTGGGTCTGGTTCTAGTCCTGACTCGTCTGGTTCTGGTTCTGATTTGTTGGTTCTGGTTCTGCCACGCTTGGGTCTGGTTCTGACTTGTCTGGTTCTAGTCCTGGCTCGTCTGGTTTGGGTTCTGACTTGTTTACCTGGTTCTGATTCGTCTGGCTATGGTTCTGACATGTTTGGGTCTGGCTCTGGTTCTGACTCATCTGGTTCTGATTCGTCTGGTTCTGGTTCTGACTCGTTTGGTTCTGGTTCTCACTCGTCTGGTCCTGACCCGTTGACCTGGTTCTGGTTCTGACTTGTCAGGTTTAGATTCTGGTTCTGGTGTACCTGCAGAATGACGCCTCTCTCCAGCAGACTGTGTTTCTTGGCTGTCATGACAAAGTAGTGAGTGTCGTCTTTGTAGTAGACAATGTTCTCCAGGTCGATGCCTGTAGATGATCAGATGGTATAATTATCAGATATTTAAGAAGAAATTCTGAAGGTCAGGACATAGGGTAAAGACGGACCGGTTTCCTGTTGCAGGTCCTGGAAGAACCTCTGATTAAAGATGGACGCCACGCCGCTGATCTCCTCCACCTTGGCCTCGGCCGTGGAGTTCCTGTTCTTGAAGTTTGCCGTGATGGCGATGGCCAGTTTCCCTCGGAACTCTTTCCGCTTAAAACCTGCATGGTCCATGTGGAGGAAAGCAACTTTAGCACTGAAATGATGCGATGGTGAATATTGTTACGGAAAACAATCATGAGATCAGAAAGTTTCAATATTTTAGTCCCAAGAATGAGATTGAGCCACAAAGCGAGTGATTGACGTCCTTGAATAACTTCCAGGTGAATTTACAGTTTGCTCCACATGTTCAGAGACTCGGTCTGAAGATGTGTGGACTCTGGGCATGTTGGAGGTTTTGTACCTGGCAGCGTGTTCCTGCGTCCGTCTGCTCCGATGATCACGTCAAACTGGATCTGAGTGACAGGATGAGACTTTGGCCTCACGTCCAGTCTCCAGCCAACCTCTGGACACACACACACACACGGGGACACACACATCAGATCATGAAGGAACCTCCTCCTGTGAGTAACTCCTCCTCCCCCTCCTCACTGTGGCGGTGCTGGTCCTCAGGAGGCTCCACCAGGTCTTTGAACTCCACGTTGACGTGGACCTCCACCCCCAGCAGGAGGGCGACCTTCAGCAGGACCAGCTGCAGCTGACGGATACCTGCACACAGGAGGCAGCGCTGCTGATTATAAGCCCCGCCCACTGTGAGGGGACAGTGGTCGGTGTGACTCACTGATGTGGTCGATGGAGCCAGCGCAGAACTTCCCGTGGAACTTCTTGGCTCCAAGGCCACGGAGGTCGTGGATGGTGAAGGGCCAAAGATGGAGAACGTTGTTCCTGGAGAACGACTCTCTCTTCTCCAGCAGCACCACCCGAGCTCCCATGAAGCTCAGCTCCACCGCCGCCCTGAGGCCGCAGGGCCCCGCCCCTATGACCACGCACTGACCAATCAGAGAGAAGACTTTGTATAACATATATTCTTTTGATTTCTTCATTGATCCATACTCCATTTCCCTATATCACATTTATTTCATCTTTGCTCCTGGGTTTTATAAAATTACTTTTTATTTAATAACTTAATAACTTTGTTCTGTGGTTGTTCAAGACTTGAATCCAAGTCCAAAATATATTTAAGACATATGATATATCGATTTATTTGATATGCTGCACCGTGGTGTTGGTGCAGACGGCCGTCCTCTGATACTCCTTCTGATTGGCTCTCCTCTCCAGCTTGCTCCAGAGGGCGTCGGCCTTCCAGTAGCGGAGGCGGCGTTTGATGCTTCTGAACTTGGGCCTCTCGACCGAGGCTTGGTCCAGCTGCAGATGTTCACACAGCTGGCTGAAGGAGCGCAGCACCATCCTGCAAGTCGAGGCCGACACAAACTCGTCAAACAGCTCCTGAGCACGGCATTCTGGGTAAGGTTTGTCTCCCATGGCGACCCTGGAGGAAGCGGGGCACCATGGGAAGAGCGTCACCTGTTGATGATGTCACAGGACCCCAGCTCACCTCCAGCTTAGGACTGAAAGGACAGGAAGTGGAATTATGTGAAACAAACATTTTTATCATCAAATGTTTTACTGTCACTGTTGGTTTTTAAATGTTTAATGACATCACAGTGATGTCACAAAGCCAGATGTCATCGATTCCTGTGTGAATAGCAACAAAGAAGCTCATACACAACAGATACAAGAGTACCAGGCACCGACACACACACACACACACACACACACACAGCAAAGACCAATTGGATGAATAGAATTAAATCAGCTACAATCATTGTAACAACGTTTAGATTGATCGTTGTATTTTCTGATCAACATAAAGCATCAAACCCAGCTTGATGTTTAAATCACAACATTTCATAGAATCGTAGACTTTTTTCGGTTACCTTTGGTTATCTACAGTGTATATGGTTATTTCCTGTGAGCATTCCACCAATTGTCCACAACAAACACATCCAACATTAAAGACGGGATGTTCAACAGAAAGACACAATGTCAAAATAAGTTTACTTGAGGTTGAAGCTTCAGGTTTGTTGATTTTAACACAATGTTCAGTGTGTGTGTGTGTGTGTGTGTGTATTTACTCACGTCTCAGAGCCGCCGTCTGTCTGCTGCTCAGTTGAGTGTCCAACTCCAAATCCACTATAATCTCCCACATACACACACAGTGAGTCTGAGGTCAGGAGGCGGGGTCAGTGGACGGTTGACTCCGCCCTCCTGAGGACAGATTATAATTTGACCCGAGTGTCTGAGCTAATGAGATTATCAGGAGCAGATCAAGAGCCAGAGGTCATCGGTGAAGAGACACCACAGCGCTACCGTGAGGAGGTCAGCTTCATTACACACATTCAGCTCAACGATCATTTACATCGATATTCTCTTATATCACATCATAAATAGTACCTCAGCACATGGTTTATTCTTTAAAAGAAATAATAAAATGTCTTGCTCTGTGGAAGAGAAACATATTTCCTTTAATGACTAAATGACTCATTTTTAACACGGTTCAAACATAAACAAGTCAACTTTGAGCAGATAAAAGAAACGTGTAACAAAAGCTTTGGAAACAGTTCAACGAGCAGGTGACTCCCTCTAGTGGTTACTACAACATTGACAGTGGTCAAATATATGGAATTATCATCATTCCTGGTTTTGTCATTCCAGTCAACCAAATCATGCAATTGTTTAGTGGTCAGACTCGACAGGCGTCCCATTTACTTGATGACATAATATAAAGGCATGTTTTTATAGTGCAAAACATTTGAATATATTATGTCAAACGTGTTCTCCGGCTAAAAATAAATCTGCTTTCATTCATAAATAAATTCATTCAATTCAGAATGATAAAAAAAAAAAAATCACAATGTCAGTTTCATTTGACATCTCTACACATGTGACCGTAACACGACAAACTGTAACAGAAAAAGAGGTTGATGACATCATCAAGAGCTTTGCTGAAAAAAAGAACAAATGTTTGTTAAAGATGAAAAAATGAAATAAAGTTGGAGCCGATTGCGAATGTAGACCATTCCTCACCAGCAGAGCTCGTCCTTTGGTTTCTATCGGCAGCAGAAAGTTTCCCGCGGCACAAACCACGCAGGCAACGGCAAACGGAGTCAGCGCCAGAATCACCGAGCGAGACATCAGCACCTGAACGCACCAAGAGTCAATTCAAACGCGGTGAACTAAATGAGCTCAAAGTCCAGAAACACTGGACTCACCTGAGCGATAAACGGTGCGATCATTCCTCCGATCCGGCTGAAGGAGGTGGAGAAACCCATCCCCAGAGAGCGAGCCACGGTGGGATAAACCTGAGAACACAAACCTCCATCACCTGCGGAGTCCAAAAATCCCGAGTAGAAGAACTAGCCGAGAAACCAGAACTAACCTCAGCTGTGTAAATATAAACCACATTAAAGTTCATGGAGACCAGAGAGCGGAGGAGGAACAGCAGCACGGTGAAGCCAAACCTGCAGAGACACAAGTCCAGAATCAAGAACCCGTGGACCTCCTCACAAACCTCAAAACGGTCAGACGGGACCTCCCCATAAACCTCTGTCAGAAAGGCCAATCAGGTTCTTACATGGTGGTGCAGATGTTGACCAGCATGAACAAAATGGCCGACAGCAGCTGCAGCACCGACATGGTCTTCCTCCGTCCCAACACGTTCAGGAGACAGATGTTCAATGGAACCACTAGGAGGACAGGGCAACCCAGATCATCCCACAACTCAGTAAAGAGACACCGACGCGTTTCCTCCACCGGAGGGCGCCAGATCGGTTCATTCATTTAAAGAAAGGGACATCCCTTTCTATCTATCTATATATTTATTTCCAGAAGTCACACTTGAGATAATGGATGCCGAAGGATCGACCACATTTAGACGATTAAGAGCTCCAGAAAAAACTAATGCTTAAGAAAAGGAGAATAGGTACAAAGTGCGGTTGCGGTGAGGAGAAGAAATCACCGCAGTGGACTCACATGCGACCTCCCCGAGGCAGCTGATGAGCAGAGTCTGGTAGTCGCCGTAGCCGAAGGGGATGCAGTAACACAAACCGTCCACGTGGCGGTGTTTCACCTGATGGTCTCGATCGGGATACGTGACACACAACAAGTTCTTCTCCAGCAGCTCAGAGCTGCTCAGCACGGAGCCGTAATACGAGAAGGACGCCACGAACCTGAAGAAGAAAAGAAAGGTCAAACTCGACTTCATTTCAATTCAGGCTCCACGACTGAGATTTGTTTAAAAAAAAATGTTTTAACGTGACACTAAATCGTCTAGACATGATTTATTGTGTTTTGGCTTGCAATAAAAAAAAAAAAATGTTTTACCATGAATACCACAGGAGCAAAGAAGTTCTCCTGAAAGCTGGACTGATCAGAATCCTCCAGTTGCCTCTCGGTTCCTGAGACACATTTATTGACCTTTAACATTGACCCAACCTCAATAATGAATTATTATCCTCATCTTCATCATTATGTGCTGAACCTGCGTGTTCTCCACCAGTCGCCCTGGAGGAAGAGACGTTCTGTTCATTCTGGCGATCATCTGCAGAGTTTTCACGGCAGCCTCCGTGTTTCCTGCTGACACGTTGTAACGAGCCGATTCTGGAATGAACTGATTTTAAATGGATTATCAGATTCGTTTCAACATTCACCTTCTTTGCGATGACAAGGAGAAGAGGAGTCACCTTGAAGAGGAAGATGAGGATGACACTGGGAGCCACAGAAAACCGGATCATCCACCTCCAACCCATGGTGGGAACCACCAGCATCCCCAGGAGGATGATCAACATGGAGCCAATCATCCAGAAGATCTGACACAGACAGAGAGCATGCTGGGAGATCTGCGCCGATGACATCGCACCCTCAACAGATGATTCAGAGACTCACGGTGGCCAGAGGAAGAAGATACGCTCGATACTTGGACGGAATGAACTCGGTCTTCAACACAAACCTGAAACTCACAGACACTCATCTTCAAACCACATCTAATGTGTGCGTGTGTGCGTGCGTGTGTGCGTGTGCGTGTGCGTGCTCACGACTGCGACACTCCTGCGACGCCGCAGCCCACCATGCTGCGCAGGAAGATGAACCAACCGTAGGACGGAGCGAAGGAGGTGAGGAGCGAGAAGTAGGCGCTCCACACGAAGCCTCCAAACACAACCTGGTTGTATATAAAACACACAACAACAATGGTGGCACAAATCAGGACGAGACTCAGCTTTTGGGCACAGCTGTGACGCTTTCACTGGCCAAAGGTGATCACAATGTATTTTCTCCACGCAAAAACACACACACACACACACACAGTGTGACTACTGAGGAGGGTTTTACCTTCCAGCGTCCGTATCTGTCAGAGAGAAATCCACCGAGAACTCCACACACCATGAAACCAAGAAACACCATCTGAGCGAAAACACACAATTGAGTGTCACACACACACACACACACACACACAGGTTTCTTTTTCCTCCAAACATTTCTGATTCTCCTTTTTGTGTTTGATCTTCTGTCCTCATTAAAGACTCCAACCGTTTCACCTGTCTGTGTCCCGGTGCCCTCTGGGAAATGTAGTATCTCGGACCGTGCTCGCCAGTCACGTAGGGGAACGCGTCCCCTCGTGACACTGTTCACACACCTTGTATGCACGGTATATCCATATGCGCACAGTTGAATGGAAGGAACTCACCGTGGAGACGAGTGCGATCTGCCAGTCGTCCAGACGCCACTCGCAACGAATCTCTGGAGAAACTACAGCCAACAACATGATCTCCATGGCCTCCACGATCTACACGCACACACACCCTCAGTGGTCGTACTCGAATCAGCTGTTTGTGTGGATGTCACTGACTCACGTTGGAACTCCCCATGATGACGAAGAGCAGAACGTGGAAACGACCAAAACCGATCTTTTCCACGGCGTCTTCCACTGTGTACGTCGGATTCGCATCTAGAGGACGCACACGCAGACATCCAGGGTCTTTCTTTACAAGCGTTATGTCATGATGAAATACATCAGCTTAACTATGCTTCAGTAAAGTGTTTTCTCTTTTCCATTGTTTCGTGCCACTGATCGATGGATGGAGAGGTGGTGAGGGAGACAGGCATCGGACCGGAGGGTTGCCGGTTCGAGGCCCAGTCGGAAGGCTCCACGAACCCCCGCCACTCACAAAAGAGACGCCCTGGAGCGAGGCGCTAACCCCTCCCCGGACGCTCTCAGCTGTGCACTGCTCTGTGGTCTTGCATGCGCCACAGAGGGGTCGAATCCCCCCACTCGTGTGCATGTTGTGTGGGACATGGGGCAGACTCACCATGGCCTCTGGTCTCTGCAGCTTTGTCCTGTAGTTCCACCTGCTGCAGGTGGATGGCGCTGACTCGCTGTTCATTCATCCTGAGGACGAAGGGTGTTTGCATGTTAACATTTCAATTCAGCAGAAATGTTTCACATTTAAAACTTTTCATTTTCAAGATGACGACAACAGCTGTTTGTGAAGCTCGCGCGACTCCGCCGCCTGCGTCAAATGTCAAATGCATATTTCGATTGTTTTCCCCCCAGTTGATGACTGATGAATAATTATGCAAATGACATTCAGTCCCAGCAGAATGTGTCACAATAAGCCATTGAAGCGGTGTGGACAGGGTGAAGCTGGAGCAACTGGTTTCTTGAAATCTCCTTTCAGTCTCGGTCCCATTCATGATTTCATTTATTCACTCAAACATTTGCCAATTCCTGAAGCTCAAAGAGAAACAAACCAAAACAAGCGGAGGATGGTTTATTCAGTCAATCTCACTGTAGCACGCGGGCCTTTTATAGCTTTGTTTATTTACACTGGAACCGGATTTTGAATCAGATCTGAAGGAACCGACCGACCTGAGCCAGAGACGCGAGTCCGAGCTGAAGTCCGCGCCAGTGTCTCTCTCCAGATGTTTCATTCAAGAGCGAAACTGCATTTTAACACGCGCCACCGGAACGCTCGAATCCAACGAAACTCGGAGGCGGTTCGGCGGAGCACAGGAAGCGGACCGGACTTTGGTGGTGTGACGTAGAAGCCGCCGAAACAACAACGTCACGGAAAGGAGAACTGACCTGATGTTCAACTTCTTCTCTTCGTCATGTTGATCAGATTCCAACCTGAGACTCGAACCTCTGCAGCTGCTTCCGGGATCGGCTGCGGAGCTTCACCTGCACAGGTGGAACAGGAAGTGCTGTCGTCATCGACGGGGGGCGGGGCCCCGCAGGGACATGTGGAGATGAAGTTATTCTCAAGCATGAATTTACACCTTTCGCAAAACATTGTGTTTCTTCAATATTCAATTCAAAAAATGGAATTTTAACTTTGCCTGTGTTAATATTACACCCTAAAGGTTTTACAGCTGTAAATTTATTAAATGTATTAAACTTTCTTTTCGACAATACGTTTTCTTAATAAAAATCCCAAAGTTAAAATTAAAACGTCGACACTTGCATACGGAAAAAAAACATTTGCTTTCCGGCACTAACAATTAAAAATGATTATTATTAAATGATATTAAACATCTGGTTTAATTGAGGATGTGTTTATGGACTAGAATACATGATCTTTTAAATCTTTCTGAAAGGACGCAGCTCACTCACGATTGGACGGACAGGTTCACGTCATGTGACGCGCTCACCTGCTGCCGACGGACAGGTGAGTCCGAACTGAAGGAAGTCCTCGTCCAACGCAACAAATGGATCAGAACCGAGGTGGACTCTCGGAAACGAGTTTTTGCTCAGGAACAGACGAAACAAGAACAAGTTCAGAGCATCAGAGTTTAATCACCGGGATGAAATGAGTCGCGATCGCGTGAAGATTTTCAGCTCAGAGTTTCTGAATCAAAACTGCCGATGGATTCTCACCCAATACACAAACTGTGGAAAACACAAAGAGAAACATTCGAACTGTGCGTGCACACACACACGCTCATACACTCACTCACTCAAGTGCGCGCACACACACACACACACACACACACCACCAGTCCTTGAATTAGCACCATGTGATCCAGTGGGTGGGGCCCACGGCTTGACTGACGGGAGCTCTGTCGAATCAGTGTCCAGGTGGGTGGGGTCTGAGCCGTGCCTTCATTCAGTACAACGTTCACAAATAAATTCTTTTCTATTTATAGTTTTCTATTAAATCCATTGTTATCATCTCCATTAAGATTCAAAATAAATAAAAAACACGGGTGGTTTCACATGAGGCTTTTTTTTTTCTTTTCTGTGTTGAGATGAAAAATGCTCTTGAATCACTCAGCTTCTATAAACTTGAACATCTTTTAGCAGCATGCTAAACAACGAGACCACGAGCAGCTAAGGCTCAAACTGAGTCCAACATGCCGAAGAAAAGACAAAAAAAAAAAAAGATCTCCCAGGAAACGCTGGTTCAGACTCAGCTTGGCGCTGGACGAGCGTTTCCTGTTCATCCGGTGCAACGCAACATCTGGATGCATCCGCACCATTTTGTTTTCACCTACACACACGGACACGAGCCGCTACGTCACACAGAATATTTTCTATAAATGAATCTACAGCGTCAACACGAAGCATTACAACCAGAGAACAGTAGTTTGGTCTTTTCTCGTGAAAATAAAGGATTTCGAGTTCATTTCATAGAGAAGCCATAAAAAATAAGTAACATCTCAAAACTCCATTAATAACTCTTACATTAATATTGTGCTCATTTGGATTCTATCTCTTGACATATATATATATATATATATTAATATTCATTCTTATATCTATTTACTTCTTCCTGTTTTGCCTCCTTCTGCTGTAGGAACTGTGGACAGTGCAAAGACCTCATTGATCCGGGTTATGACAAAGACCTGATTCCAGTGGCTGATGGAGCTGTGGAAGGCAGTAAGTGGTTGATGAGGAGATGCTATGAGGCTAATGGTTAGCACCGCAGGAGGTCCAGAGGGACAAACGACATCAGAACTCCAGGAGGGATGATCCTCTCCAGATGGTCCAAATCAGAAGTGCAGGAGCTCTAATCTGTCCCAGGTTAGGAGGAACCATCCTCTCCAGAAGATCAGATGATCCACCAATCTCCACTTTAGAGGATCAGGGCTAATGCAAGTGGACCATCCACTCTGCTCCAGAACTCAGATGATGGAGCATCAGGAGAAATCCACCTTTACATTCAGGTGAGTGAAATCCCTCTGGGACCTTTGGAGGGAGGATCTGGTCCAGGAAGCACTTCAGTGGAAGCGTGAAGAGTCACATTCCCGTCGAATGTAACAAAGAATGATGAACAGAAACCCTGTAGAGTCCAAGAGGTCTTTCAGTCAGGAGAAGTGGATCGTGGTCCAGAGTCCTGGTCCAAACGGGTCCAGGTGGGTCTAAGGGTAGCTGGTGACTGCGGCCTGTTTCTGGGCCAGACGCCGCAGCTCCTCTCTGATGGCCTTGATGAGGGAGGCGGAGGTGTGGGCGGAGGGGGAGGCGTCCTCCGGCGGGTACTCTGGAGTGGGTGAGGTGAGGAGCAGAGGAGGAGCGGATGGATCCTGCAGCGAGGAGCAGGGCATCTGGAAAACTGAGGAGGAGGAGAACTCAGGGAACGACAGAACCTGGAGAGGGACAGACAAGTCAGAGACCAGCAGAACAAAAACCTGAACATCAAACTAGATCTAACCAAATCTGAGCTTTTATTTCACTGAAGAAAATAAAAATGAAGTCTGGTTCCTCACAAAGTCTAATATGGACCAGTCTAGTCAGGACTAACCCAATAAGAGCAGAACGTCAGGACTTGGTTTATATCCCTGGTCTGAACAGGTCTGGACTAGACTCACACACTCATTATTCCAACTCAAGTTCACATTGTTTATTTAGTTTTGATTTTCATTTCACTCACACTCTCTCTGCTGTCTCCAGGTCTGGACAGGTCCTGGTCGGAGTGCTGCTGGTTCCAGCCCGACCCTGTGGGCCCCGACATGCTGCGGCCCACCCCGGGGTAAGCACTGATCTGACTGGACAGGCCCACCTGAGTGAGGTGGTGGAGCTGAGCTCCTGGAAGAAAGAATCCACAGACCGAATAAATCAGGGTTTAAATGTTGAAACTGGTCGACCCAGGAACACTTTACCTGTGCTGCCCCCTACAGGTCGCGGTCTGCAGGAAGAGGGCGGGTCCTCATAGTGCCCCCTGCTGGCGTAAACGGACTCTGGCAGCTGAGCTCCTGTAGAAATGAATCCTCCAGGATTGAGGCCCTGTCTGCATCAAACACAGAGTATCAGTGCTGGTTCAGTTCTAACCCACAGATCTGGTCTGAAGTGAACTGACCTCTGCAGGAGACCCTGGACCGATGTGGGAGACATTCCCAGCTCTGCGTATCTCTGCAGAAACCAGAAAAGAAGAACAGAGTTAGAAGTGAACATTAGGAGGTCTTCGGCCTCAGCTGCAGGTCGACACACTCACTGCAGAGAAGGGGCTGTGAGAGGGGGCAGCTGGGTAAGAGCCCCATGGCCTGCCCACGGGACAGACCTGTTGGGGGGGACTGGGCAGGGCGGGGCTTACCCCGCTCAGCCCGGCGCTGCCCTGCGATGACGGCGACACCAGAGCGAAGGCGTCGTCCAGGAGCGAGTGCATCTGCTGCCGGGCCTCCTCGATGGACGGCTGGGGGGGCATGTAGGGGGGCGGGGCCGAGTCAAACACCTCATCAGTGGGGGACGGACTACTATGGTCTGGAGGCAAGTCTGGGTCCGACTGTGAGAAATGAGAGAGAGACATTTATTATCTTTGTATTATTTGTCATTCCACTTCCACAGAGACAACACACCAAACTACGTCCACCGAGGTCTTCTTTGATCCACAGACCAACGGCTCTTCAAACAGGATCACCATGTGATGTTCTCACCATGTAGGCCACATTGTTGAGACCTGGGTATTTCCTGTAGGTAGCGCTGTGATCCATGAGCAGTCTGTCTCTGTCGGTGTCAGGAAGACTCCCAGGTCCCGGCTGTGCCCGGCGGCCCCGAGGAGAGCGCCTCCCCCTGGAGGAATACCAAAGCACAGATAGTGTTAAAAAAGATGAATAATAATGACTAAAGGTTGATAAGGCCGGTTAGAGAAAGTCTGACCTCTTTCTGGAGTCGTAGGATGGAGAGTGGGCGTCGGCCTGCAGAATACAGTCCATGTGGTCGTGGGCGGAGCTATAGAGTCGCTGTGCCACCTCGCTCTGCACCGGTCCGTCTCCGAAGGCATCCATGATGTCGTCCATGGAGGGGAACTCGCATTGGCCACGCCTTTTAGCGCGCTGACGCAGTTTGTTTCTGTGATGCTCGATCTCAGACTTGTGTCTCAGCGCCACCTGCCGGAGACACTGTGCAGTTACGTCAGGCTTACGACAGCGCCACAGTGGACAGCGGCCGTGGCTTACCTCTGCGTCCACCTTCTCCGTGAACGTGGGGCTGTGCTGTGACGGCGGACTCGGCCTCGGCTGCATCGCGATCAGCTGAACTTTGTTGGCCTGCCGCCGCGTTCCGTCGGACGAACAGCGAGACAGACGGTCCACGTGGTCAAAGATGGAGGACGAGGACAGAAGCTCGTCTGGACCTGATGAGGCTGAGGAAGTCATCACAGTGATGTCAGAGCACAAACAGGAAGTTAAAACTGACCTGGAGTTGATCACAGACTCAATATGGGACAGAGAGGTGAAGGTGAAGATGATGATGATGAAGGTGAAGGTAAACGTACCCATCTTGCTCCGCCCTTTAGTCCAGAGGGTTGGAACAGAAAAGAGATCGTTAACAGGTTAAATCAAACCAATCAGAGCTGGATATTATAAACCAATCACAGCAGCCGATTATGTCACGGAAGCGCCAACCATTTTTCGGTGTCTTCCTGTGCGGTTTCCCCTCACTGGGCGTGACCATCGGTCGAGTGCTTTCCTCCGCAGACTCCCTGCCGCTGGATTGGTCGCTGCCTAACGAGTCGCCGTCTGACGGGCTGAGCCTGTGGGCGGAGTCGTTAGTGAGCGAGTGATGGGATTCGTCCTAAACGTGTCGGAAAAACATGTCTGACCTCCCCCTGCGCCGGCCGGACCGTCCCGCCTTCGTGGACGATGCTTTCGATTTAGGCGTGTTGATTTCTCCGCCATCAGAGGGCGTGGCCTCTTTAACAGGGGCGGGCAGGGGGCCAGGCTCCTGGATCACCATGATGTCATCTTTACTGTGCTGACCCAGGTGCAGCTTGGCAAAGTCAAAACCTTTCACACTGGGAGCCTGAAGCTAACAGAGGACACACACACCTCAGCTCACTGTTCATATACCTGCACACTACTTCCTGTTGACCTCTGACCTTCTGCCTCTGCTGGATGGTGTTGATGGCATCCGGCTGGAACTCCAGTTTCTCCGAGCCGCACAATTTCCAGTAGAGGATGATGATGATGAAGAGGGCCAGCAACACCGGGACGACCACGCCCACAATCAGCCAGACGCTGCTGCTCTGAGTCTCCGCCGGGGGGACAGACAGGGTCTCCACAGCTGGACGGGCGAGAGAGAGAAAGAGACAAGTCAGAGAAACAGGGTCTCCAAAGCTGGACAGGAGAGAGCGACAGGTCAGAAGCATCTCAGAAGGTGTGGACGTGTGTGTGACACATGAAGCTAATCCCTGCTCTATGATTGGTCGGTTCAGTTTGGGACTCACGCTGGGCCAGCGGTCTCTGCACTCGGTGTCCCAGGACGATAGCAGCTCTCTGGAGCTCCAGCTGGTTCAGGGCGGCGGCGGTGGTCTCGGCCGGGATCCGTTCTCCCCTGGGACCCTCTGCAAAATAAAAGACCTCCAGGGGGCGGGCCTGTCCCGAGAGCCGGCCCACTCGCACCACCTGAGACCACAGGTTAGACAGGAGGAGGAGTCAGGAGGCGGACACAGTCATTTACCTGTGTGATTGTTCTCTGTAGACTTACCTGCAGACTATTGTTGCCCACAGCCGTGGCTCTCCTCCAGCGCCTCCTGCTGGACGTCTGCAGCGCCTCCTCCAGCAGGAGAGCCAGACGTCTTTCCAGACGAGATTTAAAACTCCTCTGAGCCACCAGCTGCTCCTCGACCTCCAGCAGGACTACAACCACAAAACAACACAACCACACCGTCACATAAACCACCGCACATCACATGATCTGAAACAGGTGTTGGCTCTCACCTGTCCGGACCCAGGTGGAGCGCAGGTGGTGAGACGTGTTCAGCTCGGGATAGTGGAGGGCTGCACACCAACACACACACACACACACACACACACACACGTGTTTAACATGTTCAAAACACACACGACACGTTTATAACACAGTTACTCATTAAATGTTGGTCGTACGTTCTGCGATCTGAATGGCTGGAAATCCAACGTAGAAGCTGAACTCTACCAGGGTGAGCCTCCTCAGGTGCTCGCTGACCTCTGACCCCAGGATGTAGCCCCGCCCATCACGCACCGCAAACGTGACATCAACAGGAACCTTCCGATCGCCGGGGGTCCCGCCCGAGGTGATGTTCAGCAGCTTTACAGAAACAGACCTTGAATCTGGATTCTTGGAGTTCTGGCCCGTGGTTAATTCTAATTATTCATGAATGGACTCACCTGTACGGTGACGTCTCCCGCCTCATGTGAGCGTTTCCGCGTCTCAGTGAACGCCATCATCAGACCTTTCTCCAGCCGCTCACTGAAGTCACACACCCGGATGTCCACCTGCGTGGGAACAAACTGCAGCACCGAGTGGATCTGGAACCGGAGATCCGGCACGTTGTACAGCGGCAAGACGGCGGGAACCGGGCCGGGGCGCAGCGGCTGGCGCAAGGCGTTGATCACGGACACGGCCGTAAACATCAACGGACCCGAAACCACACGGAACGCAAAGCTGGATGGGGTCCTCAGGAACTGAAGGGGAGACAGCTATGAATCATGGGACATCAGTCCTGAAACAGGAAGTGGGCTGATTGTTACCTGCAGTTCCACTGAACGGTTGAACTCTTTCTTCAGCAGATCTCTGACCTGACTGAAACCGGCCGACGACCCTTTGGAGCTGACTGAGAAACAAACATCATCAGATTAATGTTCTCACAGGTCAGACTCAGCTGGACACGCCCACTCTTACCTACTCTCACCAGGTACGTCTCTGGCCTGGTGGCGTTACATAGGTACTGTCTGGTGGGCGGAGCCTGGGCCCGCGGCGTGGTGGCAGGAGGAGCTCTGGTGAGGCTGATGGCTGTAAACTGAGTGGTGGTCCTGGTGGTGGTGGTGGTGGAGGTCTTGGTGGGCGGAGCCTTTTCGGTGACCTCAGCAGGCCTCTCTGGTCTGTCGGGGCGGGTGGGAGGGCCCAGCGGGGGAGGGGGAGGCACCCGGCCAGTGGTGTTGGCAGGGGTGCGGGGAGGATATCTGCCCGGGACGGAGATGTGATCTTTGGGCTTTGGGGCTGGAGGAGTGGAGGTGGAGGTGGGGGGGGGTAAGAGGGTGGGAGGAGGCTGGGGGTCCGTCACAGGATCGGGTCCTGATGGAGAACCAGAACTCTGGGTTGGAGGTGGAGACTGGGTGGTTGTAGGAGAGATTGGGGGTTTAGAGTCGCTGTGGTTTACTCGTCCCGGGACAGTGACTCTCTCTCTCCCCCTTTCTCTCTCCCTCTCCCTCGCCCTCGCCCTCTCTCTCTCTCTCTCCAACAGGTTGCTATAATACTCCAGACTATTCATGTCTGGCAGAAGCAGCTCTGTGGGCTCCAGAGGAATCATGTCCTCCAGGTCGTAGTCCTCGTCCCAGGGGGGGAAGACGTCAGGGTAGGAGGGACGGGTGTGGAGCGGGATGGTGGGAGTGGGGGAGAGGGGGAGTCGAGTGGAGAGGGGGAGGGTGGGCCGGGGGGGGAAGGAGGTGTCGTAGGACACCCAGTCCCCGACCGAGGTGGACAGCTCGTCTCCGTCAGGAACCATGAAGGACAGCGTCTCCAGGTAGTCCCCGGACCCCCAGGAGTCCTCCAGGGAGGGGCCCTGGTCCCAGGGGGGAGGGGGAGTGAGGGTGGGCTGGCTGAGAGGGGGGAGGGCCGGGGGGAGGCTGGGGGACAGGAGGTCCGGGGGCCTCAGGAGGAGGTGGATCCCCTGAGCACCGGAGTCCACGCCGCCGTCGTTACCATGGTAACCAGTGTATGAGGATGGAAGAGAGTCCGACGTCCCGTTGAGCTCCAAGACACCTGAGAGACAAATGAGACACAATCGTTTTATTATCGCCACAGACCAGGAGAGTCCAAAGCTGAAGAAATCATAAAAATATATAAAATATAATAAGAAAATAAATAAACGTTTCATTGTTGACAGAATGGATATTCCATGAGCCTTTGGTGGATGATCTTCATTCTCTCTCCTCTCTTGTTTCCATGGTGACGCTCGGCTTTGCGGCAGCATCACGTGCAGATTGGAGACGAATCATTGGAATTCAGAGGACAACGCCTTCAAAAAGCCACAGACAGGCAGAGAGAGAGAGAGCGAGCGAGCGAGGGAGGGAGAGAGAGAAAGAGAGAGACAGAGAGAGGGCGACAGGCATAGAGAGAGAGAGAGAGAGAGAGAAAGGGAGAGCGAGGGCGAGAGAGGTAGAGGGTGACAGGGAGAGAGAAAGAGAGAGAGAGAGGGAGAGCGAGAGAGGTAAAGTGTGACAGGGAGAGAGAGAGAGTGTGACAGGGAGAGAGAGGGAGAGTGTGACAGGGAGAGAGAGAGAGGGAGAGGGAGGGCGAGAGAGGTAGAGGGTGACAGGCACAGAGAGAGAGAGAGAAAAAAGGTGACAGGCATAGAGAGAGAGAGACGGGCAGAGAGAGAAAGGTAGAGGGTGACAGGGAGAGAGAGAGAGGGAGGGCGAGAGAGGGAGAGTGTGACAGGGAGAGAGAGAGAGAGAGGGAGAGCGAGAGAGGTAGAGGGTGACAGGTATTAAAATTAAATGTCTTACCTGCTGCAGGTGAGCGGGAGGTTACCATGGAAACCAACGAGCCTGTCACCAGCAGGATGCTGAGTGATGTCCTGGGGTCCATCTTGGTCCTGGTTCTGGAGTGCAGCAGGATCACAGCGTCCATCGTCTGATCCTGGGACAGAGCCTTGAGGGGACATCAGGACCTGGACACCACAGAAGAAGAGTTTGACCTCAGGACATTTCACTGTCAACTTCTATTAATACAGAAGAAGAAGAAAACGAGACAGCAGAGGAGCCGTGAGAGACAGACACCGGCTGTCAGGTCCAGAGAGGTGAGACAGGGAGACACACAGACAGACAGAGACAGACAAACAGTAACAGATGTGAGACGGTGAGAACACACACACACACACACACACACACACACAGTGACGTTTTGTCCCCCGGAAACATCGTCCATCACCATCGGTCTCCTCTCACACTGGGCCCATTATCGGACACGTCTTCCCCGGGAAGGCCACCGCCTCCATCCTAATCCGGTTTGGTCCGACCCGGAGTAGCGGGACCAGCTCTGGCCTCCCCCCGGCTCCGAGACACCGAGCTGCCGCAGCTGGAGGCCGCACCTCCGCTACAGATGATCCGTGTGAGGAGAGAAGCCAAACCGAGCCGAACCGTGCTAACCGTAACCCGGGAGGAGCGTTAGAACCGGACAGACAGACAGATAAAAACCTACCGTCCATCCTGGAGATGCGGCTCGGAGCGTCACGCCTCTCACAGCCGCGCTGCGCGCTCCCTGCGCGAGGAAGAGGAGGCGGAGGGGGCGCGCGTCATCACCCGTCATTATTACACTGAGAATAAAACGGCCAGATTCCAATGATATCACACCGAATAACATCATGGGACAAAGTGTCCTTTACAGAGACATTTAAAAAAAATATATATCAATAAAATAAATGACGTACGTCACCGTGTCTCCTGATCGGGGTTCGTCCTCTCTCAGCACGCGCACACACGTGTCCCGATTGGCTCCCAGGTGAGCGTAATCACACAGGTGCTGCTGATGAGGATGCGGAGTGTGCGCGCGCAGTTTGTTCTGCCGCTCAGAGACACGATGCTGTCTGTGCTCGGTGTCCTCCTGTCCCTCTGTCTCACTCCGCTTCACACAGGTCAGAAACATATATTATATAATAAATATGCATATATTACAAGATGTGTGTCTTGTGGTTTGTGTTTCCGTGGGTCAGACACACAACAGCTGCAACAGGTGAGAGCTGCTTATCGTTAATATAAGTACGTATGTTTTCAGATGGAAACCGGACTCAGCTGAATGTGACGTTCAATGACACTCGGGAAAATGGAGATTTTGGATTCAGTGGTGTGTTCAAAGACTCCTCAAATACCAAAACTAAAATATCAAGACTTCCTGTCCATTTTGCCCTCATTAAATGCATTTAAATGAACTGGCTGACTCGCTGGTGGACTCCTCCCCTTAGACGTGGCCGGCCTGCGCTCCTTCAGCCCAGAGCAGGAGGAGGAGACCCGGATCATCGGGGGCCAGGAGGCCTGGGCTCACTCGTGGCCCTGGCAGGTGTCCGTGTGCTTCGTGTCCATGCCGGCCTGCGGGGGCGCTATCATCTCCCCCCAGTGGGTCATCACCGCCGCCCACTGTTTCAAGAGGTCAGAGGTTGTCACCGTCTGCTCCGGGTTCCCCTGAGTTTCTCTGCCGTAATGATCTGAACTGGTTCACAGGAACAACCGAGCCTCGTACTGGTCTGTGGTGGCTGGAAAACACGACCTGGATAACCCCGAGGAGCACGGACAGCAGGTGAGGAGCAGATATTTCCTCTGAAACAGGAAGCAACAGATGGGATGTGTTTGACTCCTCCCACTCTGTCCTTCTTCTTCCGTTTCAGTTGGTCGCCGTTGCCGCCGTCATCCGTCACCGTGGTTACAACACCCGCACCAAAGAGAACGACGTGGCGCTGCTGAAGCTGGAGCATCCTCTGGTCTTCAGCTCCGTCATCAGGCCCATCAACATCTGGACCAGGCCCCTCCCCCTCCTCAGAGACTGCACCATCACCGGCTGGGGCTCCACTCGCGAGAGTGAGTGTCTCTGGGGACGTTGTGGTCGTCGTCGTCGTCATGGTAACGTTACCTGACGTGTGTCTCTTTGATCAGACGGTCCTCGAGCAAACAGGCTGCAGGAAGTGAACGTGACCGTACTTCCTCCTGATGTTTGTAACCAGTATTACATGGGCCGGATCCGGTCCTCCATGTTCTGTGCTGGTCAGGCCAAGGGCGGAGTCGACGCCTGTCAGGTGAGTCCTGGACAAGCCCCCTTCGTCACCTAAGCTCCTCCCCTCTCACCCTGTCCACCTGTGTCTCAGGGCGACTCTGGAGGACCTTTGTCCTGCTTTACCGGCAGCAGGTTCGAGTTGGCCGGTCTGGTGAGTTGGGGTGTCGGCTGTGGACGAGTGAAACGACCTGGAGTCTACACGCGTGTTCAAATCCACACGCAGTGGCTCAACGACCACATGAGTGAGTTCACTGAGCTTCAGCTTCTTCCTGTACGAGGTGTTCACTGACCTGGTGTTTTGCTTTCAGACCAACTCATGCACGACGATGGCATGGAGGAAGAAGGTTAGCTGGACTCGCACATCTCAGCTGCTTTGTGCCGCGTGTCCTGATGACCTTGTTTCCATGACGACAGAGGACATGTGCGGCAGGCGGCAGAACTCCGGCTGCGATCGTCTCCCGGGTCACGCTGGTCTCTCCTTGTCCACGGACGGTGACGTCTCCGTGGACAACGTGACGGAGTCGTGTCCGTTCCTCTGGCCCTGGCAGGTCAGTCTTCAGGCCAACGGACGCCATTACTGCAGCGGCGTCCTGATCGACCACCACTGGGTCCTCACCGCCAAGCACTGCAACGTCAGGTAAACATTGACTCCTCCCCCTCGGACCCCGAGCCCGCCCCCTCTGACCATAACTCTCCACCCGCAGAGCCAAGCAGGACGTGGTGGCTCTGGGGATCCACGACCTTTCCTTCTTGTCGTCTCAAACCATCCCAGTGGACGAAGTCTTCAATCCGCCTCAGGACAACAGCTTCCCTCCAAAGTCTGACGTGTCTCTGCTGCGCCTCAGTGTGTCGGCCAGATTCAGTACGAACTCAATTGCTCCACTTCACATGAGTTCAGTTCCGTCCCAGGTCTCTCAGTCGGTCTGTGGTTCTGGTTTTGTCTCCAGACTCCAACGTGTCTCCGGTCTGTGTTCCTGACGAGGATGAGGAGCTCAACGATGGCTGGCGATGCTTCACCACCGGCTGGGGGTCCACCAAGGCCACAGGTGACCTCTGACCTTACCACAGAGAGGTTGAGTGGAGGTTGTTTCTCAGCTGATGGTTCTGGGTCTGTCTCACTTTGTCTTCTGTTGGTTGTAGGACCCGTGAGCCCGGATAGCCTGCACCATGTCGGACTGTCTCTGGTGAACCGGACCACCTGTGAGGACAAGTGGGGACGAGGACTCCTCACGGACTCTCACATCTGTGCACATCCTGCAGGCTCCGCCTCCTGCCTGGTAACTAACGTCCCTTAAGATATAATGAATTCCTGTGATCGGTGAACGCATCACTTCTTCCTCTGCAGGGCGACCCTGGCGCTCCTCTGTACTGTCGCAGGCGGGGCGCCTACTTCCTGTTTGGCTTGGTCACATGGGGCGGGCGCCACTGTGACGCAGGCAAACCGTCCGTCTTCACCAGGATGTCGGATTATCAGTCGTGGATCAGTGACATCACCGAAGACTTCTGATGGGTCGGCTTCAACGATGATGTCACAGAGAGCTGTCTCCTATTAGTCCAAACGTTGAATTTCATTCATCCAATAAAAAAAACAAACAGATGAAGCGGAATCTTTGTTTTTAAATCAACATTTTTTAATGACATGATTCTACAGAAGAATGTGTCATTAATCTGATTATGATGTCATAGAGTCGTCAGTTGTCCTGCAGCAGATCGTACGATCCCCCGGCCTCCGCCTGAAAACATTTGACCAACGTCAACACGCCTGTTTTTATGCCTGAGTGAACATGCGGACCCAACTGTGACTCACCGTGACGTCACATGTGTTGGACGCCGGAGCGGCCTCGTAAACCGGGTTACAGATGCTGCGGCTGCAGTCTATGGGCGGAGCTACTGAAGCCGCCTCCTCCTCCTCATCCTGCCAGAGGCGAGGACACTGTTCAATACTCCAAAGGTCCTAAGCCCCGCCCCCTCCATGTTTGATTCTAATTGGTTATTGACGAGGCCAACACTGACCTTAAAGTAGTGGAAGTTGAAGCCTTTGTTGTTGTTTCTGTAGAAGTTGTATCCCACACACACACCTGCTGCCACCAAACACACCAGCAGAGTGACGCCCACGCCAAGCCCCGCCTTGTGACCCACGTGCATCTGCAGAGCCAATCAGAGGTTGGGTCTCATGCCTGCTGAGGACAGATGGACGCTGCCACGTCATGACAACACTCACCTCTTGGCGAGGGGGCGGGGCCTTCAGGGGTCCCTGGAGAACGTGTATGATCCCGTTTGAGGCGATGATGTCAGAGATGGTGACGAATCGATCGTTGATGTAACGAGACGACTGAGGTGAAACGGAGAACGTAACATCAGTGACATGTGACCATAAACGCCTCTCATTCATAGGCGGGACAGAGATCAGACCAGAGAAGAGGGGTCCAGCAGGTCCGATACTCCAAGCACCGACAGAGTTCCGACTCTGGTCCTGATCAGACTCCCGTTCCTCAGCTGGTTCAGAGGCAGAGCGCGACCCTCCGACAGGTGGAACTCCATGTCCCGGTGAGACAGAGTCTGCAGAGACACAAGGACATGAGGACGCGTCTGCTGCAGGAAGTGCAGGTGAAGGGTCGCCGACTCACCTGGTTGTCATGGAGACCATCGTTGTCGGGGACAAACAGGGTGGACCGGACCGTGATGTTACTCAGACCATTCACAAACCGTCTCCCCGACTCAGACGTCTCAGAGTAGTTCAGGATTTGCTGAAGAAAAACCTCTTTAAAGTGACTTTATGGAAACTTCAGCCTAAAGGTCAAAGGTCAAAAGGTCACTGACCATGAGGAAGTTGGAGAAGGTCGGCGTGGACCTGAGGACCTGCATCAGGTTTCCCGAGCAGCTGAACCCGTCTCCGATGTAACCGCCCAGACACTCGCACTGGACCTCTGAATCAATCAATCAATGGATCAATACATCTGAGCCGAGATCAATAAACTGATTAGTCTGGTCCTGAAATAATTTCCTCTTACTGTTACTTGTCTTCTTCAGAATCAAGTTTGACTGATGGATTAAACCTGAACCGTTTGTAGATGTTGATATGTGAACTTCCATCTTTACTCATTTACAGATGAGACTCTGATGTTCACATTATATTTCTATACGCTATGCTATGAATTCAATGCTTCTCACCCTTCATCCTGTAGCAGAAGGCGTCCCAGGTCTCGCTCAGGTTCTTCCGGGTCCCGTAGTCCACGATCCCGACGTGTCCGAAACCGCAGTTGGGGCTCGAGTACGTCGTTGGATAGGCCACGCGCGCCGGATCCAACCAGCCAGCCGCACACATGTTAAGTCCTCCCTGAGGACAACCACGACTTTAACGACACACTGAGGGTGGGTGTGTGTGTGTGCGTGCGTGCGTGCATGCTCTCTGACCTGCTGTGCGTAGGACAGTTGTGTGTATGTGGCCAGGCTTCCTCCCTCTGCTTCACACCTCTGCTGAGCTTCAGTGTAGTTCAGTTTGTACTGACCTCGATCCGAGCGTTGGTGAAACACACCGAGCGTCGCATCTACACACAAACACCAGAAGAAGAAGAAGAAGCTTTAAAAACAGGTACTGATTTAGTGGATTTTGGTAGAAACCACAGTGCTAACGCTAACAATGCTAACAGACACACACTCGTTACCTTCAAAGTGAAGGTCTGTACATGTAGCGTCCTGATGACACCCTCCGTTGTCTTGGAGACAGCGGCTGATTGGCAGATCTTTGGCCTCACAGCTCACTCCATCACCGATGAAGTTATCTTTACAGTAGCAGCGTTTCTTCCCCTGTCCAGACACACACACACACACACACACACCCCTTGTAAGGACACACACCACGTTAGGACAGACAGGCAATATCGTCGGACTCACCGGCCCCGTCATGGTGCAAACGGCGTGTTGGTGGCAGCCTCCGTTGTCCCCGGCGACGCAGGGGTCGATGGGTAAACAGGTGAAGCCGTCTCCATGGTGACCTTTGGGACAGCTGCAACTCACCTTCTCTCCGCTCTGAAAACATCTGGCTCCTTCAGCACAACCTCCGTTCCACATCTGACAAATTTCCACCACTGAGGACACACGGACACATGTAGACATGAATTCATTGGCTCATAAGGACCAGGTTTCTGTTTCCTGTTTCTACCTGTGCAGGTGAGGCCGTCTCCTTGGTAAAATGGCCGACAGACGCAGGAGTTGTTTTCCTGACAGACAGCTTTAGGGGAGCAGGACGGGGAACACTGGGGGACGTCAGCTGAGGGGACACAGGGACACGTTAGAGTCCTGGGACCTGTTCTGAGGAAAACCACAACACTCACACACACTGATGAATAAAGAGAATGACTCACTCAGCTGCGTCTCGCACCGCGCGCCCGTCCATCCCGTCTCACAGAGACACGCCCCTGTCCCTCTGCGTCCATCGTCACATGAGCCGTGAGCTGAGCAGTTACAGGCTGAAACACAGACAGGGTCAGCTCCACCTGCAGGGGGCGGGGCCCGTCAGCCGTCACTCAGATCACACCTCTCACCTTTACAGGTGGGTCCGAAGAACCCTTTGCCGCAGCCCTCACAGGCCACGCCCCCAAAGCCTGGCTCACAGGTGCAGGTGCCGTTCCCGAGGTGACCGTCGTCACATTTCCCACGGTTACTGCAGAGAGAGGCGACTCCACCTGGACACACTGAGCTCAGGTGCTCATTTACATATTCATGAGGTCACAACAAGTGTCTTGCACTTCCCGTGAGTGACCTGGTTTTAGTTTAGTTTTCAATTGAAACATGAAACTCACCCAGACAGTCTCGTCCATGGTAACCGTGGCAACACGTTGGCTGCCAGATGTGGAAGGTGCAGACGCGGAGGCAGCCAGAGTTCTTTGTGACGAACATGGAGGGAAGGTCACACTTCAGAACCTCCTGAACACGAGGAGACACAGAGTGAGAAGCTCCTCGTGGTGGTGGTGGTGGTGGTGGTGGTGGTGGTGGTGGTGATGGCGATGGCGATGGCGATGGCGATGGCGATGGCGATGGCGATGGCGATGGCGATGGCGATGGCAATGGTGATGACGGACCTTCTGTTTGGACCCTCGGGGACAGCGGACAGCCGAGGACGAGCACATTCCACAGCTCATCTTTCACAGAGGAAAACAATAAGAATCAGGATCTCCATGTCTGTGATTCTCCACCAGGGGACGCCGCACTGTGAGGTTTTACCTGGAGGTCAACGGTCGTCTGCTTATCGCACCGTCCTCCCAGACTGGGCGGAGTCAGCAGGCAGTCGATGCCGTACGCCAACCCTCCGTCAAAGACCAGGTGTCTCTGAGTGATGCGACACTTCCCGCCGTTAACGAAGATTTCTCCCTGTTCAAAACGATCAATCAGAGAACATTGATTGATGGATCAGAGAAACTATCAATCAGAGATGCTCATGCTAAAAATGTTTTGCTCACAATGTCGTCCATTCCTCCACAGGAGAAGGAGAGCAGAGAACCTTGGAGAGTCCGACCCGAGTCCAGGTGGATCAGACCTTCAGCATAAATCTGCCAAATATATATTATTATTATTACTTTGTTACTATTATTATTATGATGATGATTATTATTATTACTTTGTTACTATAATTTTTTATTTAACTTTTTTATTATTACTTAATTATTATTATTATTACTTTCAATCAAGATTTTAACCTTCTGATTCAGCAGGACGTGGTATTTCAGGTACTCCAGCAGCTGGGGACGATTATCAGCGTGAAACAGGAAGTCCTTCTGCTCCTGAGGAAGAGACGCCATGACGGCGTCGGACGGCAGGAAAACCGTGAAGGGCTGGTTCTTCCAATCATGCATCAGGTCTATCACACGCGTGTCCTGAAACACAGGTCAACCCTCAGCACCGTGTGACCACGTGCAGCCAATCAGGGGAGGGGGGCGGAGCCTCACCTCCAGCAGCTTGTAGAAGGTTCCGTATCCGTGACGCTTGGCCACAACCGTCAGATTCCGCTGTGGGAAGGCTCAATAATCAATGATCAGTGGATTGATCAGTCATGGACGCAGTAAGGGCTCTGGATACAGAGTATAGAGTATATAGAGTATGATTACTGACGATGACGTCAAGATCCGAGTCTCTGACCACGTCGGGAGGAAACAGGATCTCGTTGATCTCGTGGAAAATCCCGTTGATGCTGACGTCGTCGCTGTAAGTCACGTTCACGTGGTTGATGAACAAGCGACCCTGAAAACAGGTTCCTCTGTTCATTGGAGGACTCCTCACGTGGCTTAAAAACTCAGAGGTCAGAGGGGTCACCTGAGCGGAGCTGGAGGTCAGGACCAGGCCGGACAGCGCCGTCATGTTTCGTGGTCGGCTCAGATCCGCAGGAAGCAGCGTGTGACACATCACGATGTGGCTACGCAGGATGGAGCCGTAGCGCACGTTGTGCTTCTCTGAGGCCAAAGACTTCAGCTAGAAGACACATTTGAAAAAGTATGGCGGATTTCGCGTCTCTTATTTGGTTTCGACGAACACAGTCTTTCTGAATTCCTATTATTTTAGTTTCACACAACTGAAAGTCACCTTGCCTCCGCCGGTCTTAGCGGCTGTGAAGGCGTCACTGTTTGGGGCGAAGACGGTGAAGGGACCTCGACCCTTCAGAGAAATCTCCTGCATCTGGAAGCAGAGAATCTCTGTCAGCGTGGGCTCTCCTTCGGGAGGGAACAGACCAGAAGAAACTCACCATCAGTCCCAGGTAGAAGTCCCTCAGCTTCCTGGTCAGGATTTCCTGCACAGATTCAGAGGTTAGTCTGGAGATCTGGACTCAGGTTCTGGTTCTGGTTTCTGCCGCTCACCTTCCCCACGGTTCCTCTGCACCTGAGTCCGTCTCCCACGTAGTTGGACTTGCAGGAGCACGTCCGGACACCGGGGGCGCTCATGTTACAGCGAGCGTAATGATGACAGCCACCGTTTTTCTGCAGACAAAGACACGGAGCTCTCTGATTGGACGAGGTCATCCGTCACTCATACCAGTCACATGATCCTGTGTGTCCATTTTAAACTTTTGTCTGCAGTCTTTTGGAGTAGAATCACTTGTTTGACCACAAGCTCATCAGTTACCTTCAGACACAAGTTGATCATGTGACAGTTGCGTCCGTCTCCGGAGTAACCGTCCGTGCAGGCGCAGGAAGTCTGCAGAGACACAACAGGAAGTCCAGAGTCAATAGTTAGAGGTTGATAGTTGAATATCTTCCGAGTCGGTCTTTACTTTGTTTGGTCCGACATGGACGCACTCTGCGTTGGCATGGCAACCAGCGTTTCCCTCCAGACAGGGATTTATCTCTGTGGAAGAAACACACAACTTCGTGAACGCATTGCACAATCAGCTGAAGTCAGTTCATGGTCCTTGAACGCCTCGTGTGGCACCTGTGTTTATTAATGAATGAGTGATAATGAGGCGAACGCACCGACACACACGAGTCCGTCTCCGGAGAATCCGCTGAGACACACACACTCTCTGCGTCCAGGTTGTGTTCGTTTACAGACAGAGTGGGGACTGCAGCCGCCGTCCGGCACACACGGGTCCACAGCTGCAGACAGGAAGCTCCGTCAGGACAGGAAGTTACACTCTCACACTGAGAACCTGAACTTTACCTTGACAGGACGTCCCGTTGCCATGGAAACCAGTAGCACAGAGACACTGAGGGCCGGACGGTCTGATCACACAGCTGAGGAAACAAAGCGATCAGACTTTATTTGGCCCTAAGGAAAAGTTTCTCTCGACTACAAAAAAGTACAAATAACTGCACAGTTCAAAAAGGTGAAAAAAGAACAATAATAATTCCGTCCCGTTTGTGGACTCACTTTGCGCTGGTGTGACATTTAATGGAGCCGCATAGCTCGTCTCTGGACTCGATCTCTGCGGGACAAAACACGCTTAGCACACACATGTTCATACGGTCATATTTCATATGTGCGTTATCCTCCTACTTTCATCACAGACCACGCCCCTCCAGCCGACCTCACACTCACAGGTCCCGTCCCCCGTCGGTCCCTCGTTACAGCGCCCGTTCTTGCAGGGACAGTCTGAGGAGGTCAGAGGTCGGAGGTCAGAGAAGGTTTTTATCTGGCTTCATGTTCGCAGAGAGTTTATGCACCCTGGTCACAGTGGACTCCGTATTTCCCGTCCTGACACGTCTCGCAGGCCGTCCCGTTGAATCCCGGGATACACTGACACACCCCCGTCCCGTTGGTCCCGTCCACACACAATCCGTTCCCGGAGCAGTGCCAACCCTTCGGCCCGGGACAGGCCTCGCAGTGTTTACCGAAGAACCCTCCGCAACACTTGCGCACCTGAGGAAAGAGAGAGTTCACAGTGGGACGTCCCGACTCTGAAAGGTTCTGGGTTTGATGGTTCTGATGTGTAACCTACGATGTTCCTCTGCAGACAGGTCGCTCTGCAACCGATGGACAGCAGCCGCTCTCCTTCAAACATCTGAGCAAACATACACTTGCTGGTCCTGGCGGATTTCTGCAGAGGTCAAAGCTCAGAGGTCAAGTCTGTCCGTCAACACACATCTTCAGATCGATCAGATTCGTCGGTACCAGTTAATCATTCAGATTCTGTGCTTTCGTTTCTTCTGCAGTTCTAAAAACTAAACATTTGATCTACTGTGAGATGATATGAATCACAAAGGACTTGATTCTTACTTCTGGGACGGAGTCTTTGGGACACACTCTGCTTCGTGGGAACAAACAGTCCACACAGGATCCCTGTGAGGAGCAGAGGATTAATGATCAGCTGGCAAGCATCCTGGTCTCTGGGTCACATGACTTGGGGACAGTACCTGGACTTTCTTGAAGGTCTCCTGGTCGCAGCGGTTCCTGTTGATGATCAGAACCGCTGAGAGTCCGTGAATCACTCCTTTACCACTCAGGATGTTGGACAAGTTCATCTGAGCCTCGTTCACAAACAGCTGGAACACAAACAGAGTCTGGATTAGTTGAATCTGGTCTGGACAGGGTCTGGATCAGATTCATCTGGTCTGGTGGTCCAGATTCAGACCTTTCCGTCTCGGGGGAGGATCCCGATCTGGAAGGAGAAACCGAGCATGGTCTCTTTGAATCCTCCGGGCTGAAGATCCGTCCTCAGCAGACGTTCTCCTGACACCACGTGGTAACGAGTTGTGTTCACATCCTGTTCCACCAGGAAAAAAACAAAAACACACACTGAAACCCTCCCTTCTCATTGGTCCAATACATGTTATGTAGAGACCTAAAAACTCACCAGAACCGTAAGAACATTTTCTTTGAGGAAATCCTCGATGGCTGAATTTGTTGGAGCGAAGACGGTAAATTCACCGACCTGCTCGATCTCCTCCGTCAGATTATAATCCTGAACACCAAACACACTGTGAGTATGTGTGTGTATGTGTGCGTGTTAGGGTGGTCTTTAGTGAAAAGTAAAAATATTTGTTTTGAATTTCTAGACTCCTACCCCCCCCAAAAAGCTTCATTCTGGTTCGAAAAATATTATGTAATATTAAAACATTTTAGAGGTTGCTAAAGCACTAGAAGTTTATTCAAATCCACCCACCCTTACCCTAACCCTAAACCTAAACCTAAACCTAATCCTAACCCTAAACCCTATCCCTCTATCTCTAACCCTAAACCCTAACCCTAACCCTAATGCTTTTTCACAAACTTCCAGACGTTGTAGAGACTTGTGGATGGTACCGTTGGATGCGGAAGGGTCAATATACAGTAGTGGGGTCGTTGCCAAATTCCAGGTGTCTAGGACCGTCCTATCAAACGTTATTCCAAAAAGATGTAAACCTTAACCCTAACCCCAAACCTAACCCTACCCTTAATTCCATTCTTATAACCCTACAAAGTACAACCCTAACTCTATCCCCTGACCTTAACTCTATCCTATCCCTGACTCATGTGGTACCGTTGGATGCGGAAATGCCATAAATGGGGGGGGCGGAGCCAAACAGAATAAAACCGTCCTATCAAAAGTTATTCGCAGAAACGTGTGAGACATTTTGACTCTTTGCTATTCTTATAACCCTACAAAGTACAACCCTAACTCTATCCCCTGACCTTAACTCTATCCTATCCCTGACTCATGTGGTACCGTTGGATGCGGAAATGCCATAAATGGGGGGGCGGAGCCAAACAGAATAAAACCGTCCTATCAAAAGTTATTCGCAGAAACGTGTGAGACATTTTGACTCTTTGCTATTTCACCAATTTCCCGAGGTCGTAGAGAGGCGGGGATGGTACCGTTGGATGCGGTTGAGTTGATATAGGGGGGTCGTTGCCAACTTCCCGGTGTCTAGGACCTTCCTATCAAAAGTTATTCCAAAAATGTGTAATCCTCTCACCCTGGCACAATCCCCTAACCCAATCCCCTAACCCTAAAGTTAAACCCCAACCCTAATTCCATTCTTACAACCCTACAGAGTGGAACCCTAACTATCCCCTGACCCTAACCTAATCCTAAACCCTGACTCATGTGGTACCGTTGGATGTGGAAAGACCATAAATGGGGGGGGGGGGGGGCGGAGCAAAACAGAAAGTCCATTAGACTTTCCTATTTAAAGGATAGAGAAAGAAAACGTGTGAGACATTTTGACTTTTTGCTATTTCACCAACTTTCCGACATTGTAGAGACTAAACCTAACCCTAAACCTAACCTCTAAACCCTAACATAGGGAGAGAGAGTCTTGCTCATGGGCATTAGGTAGAGTCTCTTGGGTCCATGGGTGGGTTTTCATCCACCTTTTCTCGACTCGGCCTCTAACCGGCGACCTTCTGATAATCGCCATGTTGATTCTAACGGTGAAGAAGCTTCAGAAGCTTTGAGCGACACAGGGAGTTTTTTTTCATCATTTGAAACTAATGAAAGGGTCAGAGCGAAATATTTCAAAAGTTCAAAAATAAGGACCACCCTAGTGCGCGTTTGTGTGTCCTACCCTGAGATAGGATCTAAAGAGAGAGAACTCGGGTCTCAGAGCGAGCGTGGCCAGCAGTCCTTCACTCAACTTCTTGTCTGGAACCAAAACCTGAAGGGACAGGAAGACGAGTTTCAGTGTAATGCATTGAAGCGGCGTCACAGCGTCACGGCAAGGGGATGGAGTCTAACCTCGTCGATGATGTGGATCAGGCCATTGGTTGCAGCTATGTTTGATGCAGTGATGGTGGCTCTGCCGATAGTGGTGACCTGAAAATAAACCCTGAGTGTAGTCCATGTGGAGCGAAAACCTTCGATTTAAGAATCTGAACCTTTGTACGAACCTCATTGGTCGTTGAAATAGGAAGTGAGGTCTTGAGGAGTGACATCACAGAGGAAGTGCTGCTCAGGCTGGATGATGAATAGACTCCTGAGATCATGTGATTTCTGTCAGATATGAAATAAGTTGTTTCACATATTAAACAACTGGAAACAACAATGAACGTCCAGCAGATAAATGACACAGAGGTCAAAGGTCAGAGGTGAAAGGTCGCCACCTGACGAGACTCGGCAGGTTTCCCTTCGTTGTCCAGAAGCTTTTGTCGGCGGAGGACATTTTGGAAACGGCAGCAGACGACGGAACCAGGAGCGTGAGGTTCTGATCCAGCAGAGACAGCCCGGAGTCCTGAGGACAGACAGGAACAGGAAGTGATGATTGTTCAGTAAGAATCTCACCGGACCTCTAGTGGACAGATACTCACCGTCGTCCACCGGAGGAACTCGGTGGCGTCGGGCAGCGCCATCAGCTCCTGAAACATCAGAAACCGCTTTTAATTGTCGGTCAGTGAACGCAGCGCAGAGTGAGAACACGTCACTCACCAGGTCCACCGTCCCGAAGCAGATCAGTCCGTTTCCTACGTAACCTTCATCACAGACACACGTCCACTGAGAGGACAGCAGCTGGCAGCTGGCCTGAGGACACGCACACAAGTCACATGACCTGGGACACACGATCCCGGGGCGGGGCCTCAGTGAAGGCACTCACCAGGTAATGACAGCTTCCTGTCTGAGTCACACACTGATTGACAGCTTCACACTCGTGTCCGTTTCCTTGGTATCCGGATTTACAGCTGCAGTCGCTCTGCAGAGACGCAAACTATAATATCCAAAACTACACAAACGAGTTTTAAATCAGTGACATGTTCCAGATCCCGTTAGACCACACCCTCGGCATTATGGGGACTGTAGTGTTTTTAAGACGGTAAGACCATGAGAATCCATTCATTAACTAACCTGTCCGGGGCCCACGTAGATGCAGGTGGCGTTGGGGTGGCAACCTCCTCTGTCGGGGGCGTGGCAGTTGTTGATTGACTGACACTCGTCTCCGTCTCGCCTCCATCCCGTCAGACACTGACAGGTGTGCAACCCGGGACCCGTCTTCACACATTTCGCCTGCGGACAGAAACCGTAAAACACGACTCGTCCACGGGAGCCGGCCGGACGTCAGAGCTCATCATCGTGACTTACGTTTACGCTGCAGCCGCCACGAAGGGGCGGAGCGCAGGTGTCGGACTCCACGCAGGTGATGCCGTCGCCTTGGAAACCAGGTTTACACACACACCTGAAATCAAAGCCCAGGTTGTTTACTTCCTGAGCCAAGTCACAGGTGAGACTGAAGGGGGACTAGTCACTCGCCTGGTAGTGGCCTGGCTGAAGTCACAGTCTGCGTGAGCGTGGCAGAACTGTGCCAGAACGCCGCACGCCGCCGTACGCTGCTCACAGAACGGCCCCGTGAAGCCCGGCTGACACGAGTCCACTTTGCACCGACCCCCTGAGTCCGGACGGTTATCACACTGTCCCCGGATACAGAGACACGCTGTGGACACACGGGGGAGGTTACATCGTCGTGACATCACACACACCTGCATGATATCATAGCGCCAGGAGAGTTTGGTACTTGTGTCACAGTTTGTTCCGAACTTGTTGGAGGACGAACAGTAATGACATCGAGAGCCGCTGAAGTTGGGCTCGCAGACACACGTCCCGTTTCCTGAGATCCCGTCCAGACACTGGAAAAAATACCCACAATGCTTCTCTGTGAATATGACAAACAACAAACTCAACGGGCAGGAAACTGCATGGGATAATTCAAAGCTTTGAACAACCTGAATATTTGGCCCTAATTTAAAAATGATCCTTTGAATCGACTGAGACAGAAAAACATTTCAACACAATAGGGACTTTCCCGCTGTCGTCGCCTCGTCATTGTTTAGCTCTTTTGAACTCTACGCTGATGTATAAGAACCTAAGTATGTCAAATGGGTTTTATCGTTGGAGGGTGTCGAGTCTGACCCGTCCGTGTCCGGAGCACGGCGTCTCGTATCCACCGGGACAGGGAGTGCAGTCATCGCCATAGAAACCTTTACAACACGCTGGGGTCTGAACACACAGAACAACCGTCAGTGAACACGCACTCAACACGTGAGGCACACGCGTGATCCATGCGTGCTTGTACCGTGACATTGGAGTTGCAGAGCGGTGAGCAGCCTTTGGCCAGGATGTTAACGGGTGGAACACCGATGGAGAGAGAATAAACACATCCGAAGGTTGACGAGCCCTGAGGAGCAGAAAAGATTTCAAGTGAGGAAACAAAAGGATCAAAAATACAATAAAAGTGACGAGAGGGAAACTTATTACCGTGTAAACTCCAGATAAACACTGAGAGCGCTTCGCTTTCGAGCAGCTGACGCATTTGCCCTGAAAAACACAAACATCCCAAATGAACCTGTTCACAAAACCGTTAGCTTAGTATTAGCTTAGCATCAGCTCAGCATCGGGACCCAGACTCACCTCGATGGTTTTGGTCTCCACGATGTCACACCGGTGGGGCAGCAAGGGCTCGATGGAGGGCGGAGTCAAAACTCCATCCAACACGTAGAGACGTCCGTTTTTCGCCTCCACCGCCGCCTCCACCACCGGAGCTTTGTTCACCAGAATCTGACCCTGATCAACAGCATATGTGTCAGTGATTGATCTAATATTTGATGGATTGATTATTTATGAGAGTTGGATTAGTATTTAAGCAAGTTCTGGGTTCCCACCCAAACAAAGCCATGCGCCTCACAAAGATCTGACTCACATTTTCTGTCACATTGATGGTCAGGACCTGATTGGCCATGGTCACGATCCTGGGACTGGACACGGCGTTATAAACCTCCAACTTTAAACCCCGAGAAAGAATCATGAGAATAGACAAAGGTGACCGAGTGGAAACAGGAAGTGGAAACTGCTACTCACCGAGCTGGACGGGACCACGTGGTTCCTCAGAAACTCCACCAGCTTGGTGCGACCCTGAAGAGCCACAACATAAAGTCAGAGAACCAAGCTGAGATCAGTCAATTACGACGTATTGGTCTTCTCATGGTCCATTTATGAACAGGTAACTAATCACTCGTATTGATTGTTCACCTGGTCACTGCTGAGAAACGCCAGGTGTCCGCTGGTCATGGAGTCGAAGGCCGCACTGGTCGGAGCGAAGACCGTGATGGGTCCGGGAAGATCCATGAGCGCCGCCAGGTCAGTTTTCTGTGGAGGCAGCGAACGCATCACCAGCATCAGGACGTGGGCCACAGGATGAGGTCATTCAATCAACAGGAAGTACTAACCTCCAACAAAGACTTGAACTTGTCAAACTTCCCGTAGTCGGAGATGATCTTCATCAAGTTCTCCTGAGGAAACACAACCATGGTGAATCAGGTCAGACTCACAGATCTGGTCAGCGATCCATGAACCTCACCTCGGCGTCACTCTCCACGGTGGCCAACACACTGTCCATCAGCTTATTGATCAGATGGATCATCCCATTGGACGCCACCACGTCCGACTGGATGATGACGCCTTTCTTCCTGCTGCCGTGGATCCGGATCTTAGTCTGAGAGTCCTGGAAGAACAATGGCAGTTGAATAGGGGGACCAACAAGATTTATAAATCTTTATGTGATATTTATGGCTCCTCCCCCTCAGCGCTCTGTCTCACCCCCTCCGACGCATCCGTCTCAGCCGATTTTCCCGTCAGGGTGTAAAAGATGTCGCTTCTCTTCAGCCTGTCAAACGGCATCACGCCGGCCACCAGGTGCATCTTACACAGGTAAATGGATTTGGACAGATCGGCTGTCGGAGGCTTCACCTGAGGACCAGTCCTCATTAAAACCCTGAAAATAACCCGAGGGACGGCAGATTGATCGTTGATCAGGTTCTTACCGTTTCTCTGAAGCCTTTATTGATCGGGACGAAAACTGTGAAGGGACCCAAGTTCTGCAGAGGCCACGACAGAGAACCTGAAACCGGAAGTCATTCAGTTTACCACCTGCTCATCTACTGCGTTCGGGTCAACGATGGCGTCATCAATCAATCGGCAGATGTACCGAACAGAGCGATGGCTTTGCTCAGCTGGCCGCTCCACTGTCCTCCAGGTTGGGTGTTCATCTCGTTCAGGCGCTGCATGATGTTCCCGTAACACACCTTGCCGTTACCATGGAAACCCTGGAGACAGGTGCACCTGAGGGACGGAGGACGGATGATCAGCGGTTGTCAGGAAACACCGAGGAGAGAAAGCGAAGGGGACTCAGTACTGACTCCACTTGTCCCGGACCCACTGTGGAGCAGTTTGCGTTCCTGTGACAGGAACCGGGTCTACACAAGTCCTTCAGGCTGCAGGCGCCGCCGGACAGGAAGTCAAAACCAGGAAGACACTCGCAGTGAGACTGAACAGGGACACAGACGCTTTATTTAGTCACACGATCCTGATCCGAGTGCCAGTTCTGTATCGGATTGTCACCTGTCCCGGTCCATCGTAGACGCATCTGGTGGACGGAGGGTCGCAGCCCCCAGATTCGATCTGACACGGGTCGATGGCCATGCAGACCCGGCCGTCCCCGCTGTAACCACGGTTACAGGCACACAGGTGCTGGTTGGGACCCGTGTTCACACAGGAGGCGTGGACGTGACAGACCTGCTGCAGACACGGGTTTATGGCTGAGGACACACAGGACAAACCCGTTAGTGGCCTTCCGACGTCGAAGGAACTCAGGAACTCGGACTCCTTCATCGACTCACGTAAACACTGATCAGCTGATTTCTGGTGACCAGGTAAACACTGACACACCAGGCGAGACGTCAAAGCTTCCTCCATGCACCGAGAACTCAGAGGACAGCGCAGGGTCGCGCACTCGGGGACCTCTGAGAGAGACAGACAGAGAGACGGGTCAGAGAGAGAGAGAGAGACTGGAGGGAGAGGGAAGAGAGACAGAAAGAGAGAGACTGACCTTGGTCACAGTTGGGACCTTTGTATCCAGAAAAACAGGTACATCTACCGTCACCTGTAGACCCTGAAGAACACAGACCATGGACACAGGAACACTCTAAAGACAGACAGACGCGCACACGCACACGCACACGCACACGCACACACACACACACACACACACACACACACACACACACACACACACACACACACACACACACACACACACACACACACACACACACACAGGTGAGAGGTTCAGTCAAATAAATTCAGTAAGATACATTTGGGGTGAACGTGAAGTTACCTGAGCTGCAGGTGAGACCATAACGACCAGTAGCACAATCCTCACAGGACGTCCCAGCAAAGCCCTCCTGCGCACGCGCACACACACACACAGGGAGAGGGTTACCGTGTGCATGTGTGTGTGCGTGCGTGTGTGTGTGCGTGCGTGCGTGCGTGCGTGCGTGTGTGTGTGTGTGTGTGTGTGTGTGTGTGCATGTCTGTGCGTGTGTGTGTGTGCGTGCATGTGTGCGTGTGCATGTGTGTTTGCATGTGCATGTGTGTGCGTGTGTGTGTGTGTGCATGTGTGCGTGTGCATGTGTGTGTGCATGTGTGTGCGTGTGTGTGTGCGTGCATGTGTGCGTGTGCATGTGTGTGTGCATGAGTGTGTGCATGTGCATGTGTGTGCGTGTGTGTGCGTGTACTTGTGTGTGTGTGCGTGTGTGTGCGTGTACTTGTGTGTGTGTGCGTGTGCGTGTGTGTGTGTACTTGTGTGTGTGTGTGTGCGTGTGCGCGTGTGTGTG
>JAFBJU010002084.1:136874-236080 GCA_016785305.1 Colistium nudipinnis | reverse complement strand
ATGTGTGTGTGTGTGTGCATGTGTGTGCGTGTGCATGCGTGCGTGTGTGCGTGTGTGTGTGCATGTGTGTGTGTGCATGTGTGTGTGTGCATGTGTGTGCGTGTGCATGCGTGCGTGCGCGCGTGCGTGTGTTACCTGACAGCTGCAGGTCCCGTTGCCCCCCAGCCCCTCGGAGCAGACCCCTCTGTTGCTGCAGGGAGCGCCTGCTCGGTCGGGACATTCTGAAACAACAACAGGAGACCATCAGAGGTTTGTGGGTCTTTGTGTCTTTGTGCATGCGTCAGCACATTTCTGTCCTGCAGAGGAAGGACGTCCACGTCTCTGCCGAACCAGCGGCTTCCTGCTCCCGATGGAGCACGTGACACACACACACACTCTGATGATGATGAAGGTGCCTCACCCATACAGTCCGGACCCCAGAACCCGGGACAGCAGCTCTTCACCTCGGCCTCTTTGTAACACTCGAAGGAGCAGCCGCTGAGGGGCAGCTCCAACCTGGCGGTCCTGACGTAGTACCTGCAGGACACACACACAGTGAACACACACGCGCACTCCCCGGTCCACAGTGGGACGCCCCCCTCACCTGCAGTCCGGAGACGTGGACCCAGGTGTCTGTTTGAATCCCGAAGGACACGGGATCAAGAGGCTGATGGAGCAGGAGTGACAGGCGGTCCGGGTCCTCAGGACCGTCTGGTTGGAGCAGAAGTTCTGACCCAGAGACACACGAGACCCTCAGGAGCCACACTCACACACAACAGTTTGAAATAGAGAAAAACCCCAGAAACTAAACTGAAGTTGGAAAAAAGATCCAAAACCAACCAAAGATGAAGTAAAAGTCAAATAAAGGTCAATAGAAAACGTGGCGCCCAAAAAGTTTCCTTTTCAAACTGCCATTTACATTCAGATGGAATGAGAAGGTGGTTACCTGTTGAGCGGCAGATGAAGTCTTCACCACCATCATCATCATCATCATCATCATCCGAGGGAGCAGCTCCACGTCCATGTCTCCGTCCAGCTGGTCCTGTTCTGACTCTTCTCCTCCGCTCGGGTCTTTTTATCAAGTTTCCTGCCGACTCAGCTGCTTTCGACACACACACACACACAAGAAACGCACAACAAACCACACACCAACATTGTTCCATTGGCGTCTCCATTCAAATGAACATTTAGAATTATACAAGAAAAAAAAGGAACATTTACCAAATGATAGATAAAGTGTCCCAATTTAAAAGAAAACAACTACAGGACAGTTCTGGACCTGAGCTAACACACACACACACACACACACACGGAGCAGTGTGTGTGTGTGTGTGTGTGTGTGTGTGTGTTATCAGCAGCAGCCGTCTGATGACAGAGCAGAAAGTTTCAGGAAAGAGAAAAAGATCAACAGATTCTTATTTACGATCCAGGATGTCCTGCTACACACACACACACACACACACACACACACACTTTCTGCTGACTGTCTGCACAAACAGTATCACCGTCCACTCCCACGTCATTGCGCGTCATGTTCAAACAGCAGGATCCAGACTAAAAAACGTTTTATTCTTTATTTCCAAAGGTTAAAACAGATTTGATGGACTGATTTGGAATAAAGTGTCTTTCTGACCTCCACATAAATAAATGCTGATTCCGCAAAATAGAATATATTAAAAAAAAAAACATTTTTCGAGTTGTGCTTTCTCCTGGAGGACATTTTAAGGCCTCGTGCCACAGATCCGGACCGGTCTGAAGTGGATCTGGATCCAGCCTCATTTGCAGGTGTGCAGGTCGTTCATGCTCTCACAGCGGCGGCAGGTGACGTAGCAGCACCAGACGAACTTGCAGTCGCAGCGCTCCACACGCCGCACCACATGCGTGTTGTAACCGCGGCCGCAGCACAGCAGGTTGCAGCCGTCCGGCCCGGTGGAGGTCCGGCTGCAGCGCCGGCCTCTGGTTCCCGGGACGCCGCGGCGCCGGTCCTCCAGGCAGTAGTTGGGAGACTTGTTGATGAAGAGCAGCTGGTGTTTGTCCACGGGACGCCGCTCCTTCCTCCTCGTCTTCCTCGGGGAGCCGTCCCACACCTGGACGCCGCGCTCGTAGCGCTCCTTCAGGTAGACACCCACACGTTCGAAGGGCGCCATCGTCCTCCAACACGTCTTCACCGCACACGACCCGGAGACGCCATGACACCGGCAGTCTGTGGACATGGTCCTGTCGATGGCCTGAAGGCGGGAAACCCAAAAAATGAACACAGGACGCAAAGAGGACAGAGAAGGTCCAGTTTGACAAAAGCAACAGGTCTCCTGAGCAATGTCTCGTTTTTGACTTTTAGTCCTAAAACCATTCAAACCTACGTGGTTCATGATAAAGCAGAGAGAGGAAGTGAAGCTGACTTCCTGTCTCACCTGTCTTCCCGCCTCCGTGTTGTGCTGGTTCATGCTCTCCAGGGTGTAGCCCCCCCTGCTGGTGGACGTGTTCCTGCTCGGGCCGAGGAACCTGCGGCTGAACCAGGTCCCGTAGCGGATGTGGTCTGAGCAGCCGCCCCAGGACCACGCTCCCTCCGCCGAGCCGCCGCCGCCGCCCAGCCGCGAGTCGCAACCGCACTCCGACACGTTCCCCTGGCTGCAGGAGCGCGTCACGGCGTGGACCAGCCCGGCCGCCATCACCGCCTGGACGAAGGCCGTCTCCCTGGTTCCTATTGGACGAGAGGCAGTGAGGTCAGCGTGATGTCAGAGCCACGGAGAAGGCTCGAGCAAGTGCGCCTCACCCCGGCTAAGCTCCGCCTCCTCCGGGGTGGAACAATTCCAGCGCTCGTGTCTGAACTGCAGCTGACAGGCGCCCCGGGCCAACCGGGCGCCGGCCCGGATCCCGGGAACCAGCTGAGGCTTCGACAGGCACAGGTCCCGCTGCCGGACGCTCAGAGACAGACGCTCACAGCCCGAGTCCTCCGGGCCGCCGGGACGGGTCACCGCAAACCACCTGGGGGCGGAGGGAAAGGGCCGAACAGGGAGGGGGCGGGGCCATGAAGCCGAGAGTCAGGAGAGAGGGCGGGGCCAGGGAGGCGGCAGATTCCTGCACTCACACGTCATTATTACGATATGATTGTTTGGCTCATTAAACCGACACGCACACACCTGTGTGTCACATGTTCATGATACACAATCTTCTTTGACTTCCCGAAGGCACGCCGTCTGCGTGTGTGCGCGTGCGTGTCATCCGCAGCAACGTCATTATTTGGTTGTTGTGGGTCACAGAAGAAGCTCGTGATTCTTTCTGATCTAATCCAATTCAACTGTAATTCTTCATTTTCCCCCCGTGGAAGTTACAGCCTGAAGGGAGTTTCATTTTGCATTTCCATTCAACTTTTTCGCCTTTTTATGGATGAATAGAAACTTTTTTTTATGAAATAGAATTCAATCTGAGGATGCGTGGGATTGTTTATCGTTTCCACGTGCAGATAATAAGAACAAATGCCGCTTCGGTCACTTTAAAGCAAGAGATCGATCACAAGTGATCCGTTTGATCCCACTGATTTCTGCTCGCCAACGAAATCCGCTGGAATTCCACTGGTCTGCGGATTATGATTTTCTTCCAGGAGTTTTTATGGCGATAGGTCCTCCAGAATCAGACCTTTGTTTATCAGGTCGATCCGGAACGGACTAGTTGTTATTTAAGGTCCGGGACATAGAATATCGTTCTATAAATATGAAGTGAAGGATTTACTCACATCCAGGTCCCGGAGCAGCGGGGCGGACTCACAGAGACCAGCAGCAGGATCCGGATCAGCATGGTGAGGAACCCGCTCATCGGTCCATCCTCAGAGACACTGACCGGACCGGGACCCGGGGATCCTCACTGCACCTGCGCAGGATCCGTGACGTCACCGCGGGCCCGTCCGCTAAATCCATCACACTGATCGGTCAGCTCCTGAGATGGAGCCGCCGTGACGTCATCCTCATCGACCGAAACAAAACACAGTGTTTATGAAATGATGAAATTTATTTCCTTATGAAATAAAATCCGAAAATAAAGTGACAGAAAACATTTCATCTCTTCACAGTCGGGATAAAAAATAAAAAAAAGAGCAAAACATTCCTTAATCCTATAAATATCATGATATTCCATCTTCCAGCATGTGGAGATATAAAGATAATAAACATCTGTAGAAAAATATAGAAAATATAGGCAGAGAACCTTTGGTTTGAATATGATCTCATATACACAATAATAACGATCAATAATCAATAATAGAGGGAACAGGAACTTGTTGGTAAATATTACAACTCGTTCGTACGCAGCAGAAATAGAAAAAATAGTCGGCGTTATCTATAGATCTAGATATTTACACCTAGGAGTTGGTAGGCAGCAGCAGAGACCAGTTGAAACTAGAAACCAGCCGGGATCGGAGAAAATCCACTGGTGAATAGTCCTCCATAGACTGTCGCGCTCACTTTCAGGACAGGTGGACTCGCTCGCTGGCTCAGGTTCTGGGACACAGGCGACTCAGGAGGATTTCGGAGTACACCTGGTTCACCTGTCCTCTCACGTGATAGGTGACTGTGTTAGGCTCCGCCCCCTGGTCCGTTTCCCGCCGGGCTGGTTCCGGTCCAGCTCGGATGGATCTGGTTCTGTTGGCTGTGGACGTGGCGTTGGCTGGAGGCCTGGAGGACCAAAACTTCTCCACCTGTGAGCAAATGGAGAAGAAGGAGAAGAAGAAGCCTCTTCAGTGGAACGCCTCCATCATCGGTTGCTGAGATTCAGATGTTTGAAAAATAAAGGTTTTTACTTCGTGGAAGTGACAGGCGCAGCGTCCCTGCAGAAACTCTCTGTAGCGACCCATCGTGATGCCAAACGTGTCGATGACCTCGTACCCAGAATGCTTTGCCGTGGCGATGATGTTGTCGTTGTCTTTGTCGAGGTCTTGGATTTGTCTCTGAAACGTTCCAACGTTCTAAGATCAGTTTTGGGCCACATCAGGGTGGACGCGAGACAGTACCAGGACGACACGTGTGAGCTGTTGGACACGGATCCTACCAGACTCAGAGACCTGATCCCGTCCACAGGAAGATGGAATCCCATGCCCAGAGACTTCACCACCACTAGGATGTGACTGAGAGACTCCCTGGGGAGGAGGAGGAGGAGGAGTCAGCATGTGGTCGTCACGGTAACCATGCGTGTCCCGACGCCGAGTGATCAGACGCTCACCTGTCCAGCAGCTCTCTGACAATCCTCAGGTGATTGGTGCTGAGCCACTGGACTCCGCCCACAACCAGCACCGTCTGCTCAGAGTCCACCAGAGGTCGAGACCTGGGGACACGCGGACGTATTTAGGGGGCAGTTGTGGCTCCGCCCCCTCACCTGTGCTCTCACCTGTGGATGAGCTGCAGCAGCGCCGCCCTGAACGTGGGTCTCCGCCCCCTCTCCAACCAGAACTGAGGATAGTACGAGTAGCTGACCATGGTCCGGCCCGAGTTCAGGTTCCTGTAGATCAGCGTGTCGTGAGCTTTGCCCCAGTCCTCCAGGCTGGAGTTCACCTTCTCCATCAGGAAGTACATCATCCCGCGATTGGTGGAGTCCCCGATGAACAACACCTGAGGGGGCGGGGTCACAGGTGAGACCTTCCTGTCCACTCACAGACGGCTGCATTTCAGGTGACCTCACCTTCCTGTCCGTCATACAGGCCTGCAGCAGGGGGCGGTCCACCGTCGGGTGGTAACAGCCATCTGGTTGCCAGGCAACCTCCCTCCAATCACACGTCCTGTTGTCAGAACAGCTGAGACAGGGAACCACCCACCGACCTGCGAGGGGTGAGACAGGCTGTGAGAGACAGACGGGGGGGGGGACAGGTGGTGTGTCGATGGGAAAGGAAGTGACATCAGACCCGGTTGGTGTCCTGAGCCGCAGGGCCGAAGTGGACCGGGAGACCGGACGAAGGGCTTGAGACCGCAGGACTGAGCGGGCCGGACCGGCAGACCGCAGTCCTGAAACAAGAAGGTGCGTCATTAATGATCTGACCAATCAGAGTGCACTTTGGTCTCTCCTCTTTAAATGGGATTTTTCTGGTCTGTTCCTCAGATCGGAGTCAGAGGTCAGAGGTCAAATAAACCGAGCCCAGGCCTGGTGAGAGCCGCCACGTCTGTTCAGTTCAGAGACGCCGGCAGCCACACACACGTTAGTCCTGTAATGTGTGTGTGTGTCAACAGATGAGGTCCCCACAAGGCCGGCGGTCCCTGTAGCACGCACACACACCGCTCTTCTTCTGCAGGTTTCGTGGCGGCGGCGTCACATTCCTCACCGCGGCGCCGCAGCTCACAACACCGTGACACAAGAAAACTTAACAGGGATTTTCTTGTTCGTACCTGAGCTCAGAGTAAACGCACAAACACGCAAACCTTTCATCCCGCTGCCACGTCAGGAGTCTGGACCGGATCAGGTTCCTCCAGCTTCAAATAGAGAGTTAAAAACCGCCAGAGTCACAAACCCCATTAGACGTGTCGCATGAGACCACAATCTTTCCTTGAATACGCCAAAAACCCGGACGGTATTTTATTCTTCTGCACGTTAACCTCCAGGGTCATGTGATCATCACGCTAATAATTCATGTGTTCACTTCACGCTGTAACTCCTCCGAGGTTAATCAGATTAGAGTCTGCAGGAGGGAGAGAGAGGTCAAAGGTCAGGGAGGCCTGGCCTAAACATGTTTTGTTTAACAGAGGAACGAGGCAGCTTCATGTGTGACGGCGCACACGCGTGTCTCTACTCACTAAACCGCAGGCGTGTAAAAACAACAGCTGCAAAAGAATAAAGCCGAGAACAGGATCTCCGCTGGTCCAGACCAGACCACCGGGGCCAGAACCACAATCTCTGGAGGCACACTGATGAGATGTTTCGTGCTTGAAGAATCAAAGAGCTTCTGATTGTTGAACCGTCTCTCCAAGGTCAAAGGTCGACCTCCGTGAACCTGACCGCTCATCCCCTGTGATCAAAGTCAACCTTCAAAGACCAGGACACGCCCCCCGATCTCATCTCAGAGACTCCACCCACCTGCACAAAGCTGCACGTGACATGATCTCCAAACATGGGCAGGATGGGGCGGCTCTCCCGGAATACGTGGACGGTGTATATCGTCATGACGACGGGCTCCGGCTCCGTGGCGTCCGTCACCAGGATGTTGATTCTGCTGTCCCCGAGGCCGATGGGGTAGTTCGCCATCCTGTGGGCGTCAAGGTGTTAATCATCTACGAGTGGACGTCCGAGGTCAAAGGTCAGGGGTTAGGCCCCGCCCGCCCACCTGGACCCATGGTGCTCGTCCAGATGGACCCGGCAGGACGGGTTGGCGGTTTCTGGTCGGATCCGAACCGTCACCGTGTCAAACGACACTTCGGCCCTGTACTCCTTCACCCAGGGACTGAAGGGAGGAGTCAGGGTGAGGGGCGGGTCGGTGTAGATCTGTCTGAGGTGGGGGTCCACGCAGAGACCTGTAACACACACACTCAGAACCATCGCATGGACCACAACGGGACCACAGTGGGTCCAGATTCCTTCAGAGCTCACCTGCAGGAGAGGCGTGATTGGCCGAAGCTTTGGCGTCATCACTTCTGTCAGAAACACGAACCGTGTCTCATCAGTCATTGGTCAGATTGTAGGATGATTGACAGACTGGCTGTGCAATGCATTATGGGACCCGAAAGTCACACTTCCTCACCTGGAGCTCAGGTTCCTTTGGAGCCCATAGAAACAGCTGATGCTGATCAGGACATCAGAGAAACTCAGAGGAGGCGAGGAGGCGGAGCAGGAGGCGGAGCTAGGAAACAGCTGCAGAGAAATGTGATGATAAGTTTAGCTGAGCTGCGCTGCCACCTACAGGAGCTCAAGTGTATCTACTGTCCCAACACACACCAAAAAAAAAGAAGTTACCAGTTGGAAAGAAGAGGGCGTGGCCGACTGCTGCTGAAACTGGAGAAGAAGAAGAAACTGGTCCTCTGACAAACACAAACCGTGTGTCCCTCTGCAGCCACCGTACTGAGGACAGCGAGGGAGACACGTTAGACATGAGATCCTGAATCACATGATCCTGGTTCATGTCACATGATTTTAAACGTTATACCTTTAATGCCAATAAATAAGACATTTGAATTCAAATGGTATTTCCGAAAGAGTAAAACTGACCTGTGTCTCTGAGGACAGGTGTGTGCGTCTCTTCAGCAGGAAGTGCAGCGTGTCCTCCAGGACCAGGTCTTTATTGATCTGTCCATCAAACGTTTCATCACTCAGAGCTGAGAAAGATAAATCTGTTTCCACCTGGAGACTCAGAGAGAGAGAGAGAGAGAGAGAGAAGATGCAGCTGCTGGCCTGATGGAGACACCGCGCCCTCTGGTGGACACTTTATTAACTTCACATATGGACAGAGACGCCGTCGTAAAAAATAACAATATAATGTGAGGGGACACAGATGAAGGATGCGTCTCTCACCTGGACGATCACAGGTGTGCTGGTGCCGCTGAACAGCAGAGTGAAAGTCAGCAGCTGGTAACACAACACACACCTGAAAACAAAATCAATAATCAGCACGATTTCACATTTTTATCCCATAGCTGCGCTGCCACCTACAGGAGCTCAAGTGTATCTACTGTCCCAACACACACCAAAAAAAAAAGAAGTTACCAGTTGGAAAGAAGAGGGCGTGGCCGACTGCTGCTGAAACTGGAGAAGAAGAAGAAACTGGTCCTCTGACAAACACAAACCGTGTGTCCCTCTGCAGCCACCGTACTGAGGACAGCGAGGGAGACACGTTAGACATGAGATCCTGAATCACATGATCCTGGTTCATGTCACATGATTTTAAACGTTATACCTTTAATGCCAATAAATAAGACATTTGAATTCAAATGGTATTTCCGAAAGAGTAAAACTGACCTGTGTCTCTGAGGACAGGTGTGTGCGTCTCTTCAGCAGGAAGTGCAGCGTGTCCTCCAGGACCAGGTCTTTATTGATCTGTCCATCAAACGTTTCATCACTCAGAGCTGAGAAAGATAAATCTGTTTCCACCTGGAGACTCAGAGAGAGAGAGAGAGAGAGAGAGAAGATGCAGCTGCTGGCCTGATGGAGACACCGCGCCCTCTGGTGGACACTTTATTAACTTCACATATGGACAGAGACGCCGTCGTAAAAAATAACAATATAATGTGAGGGGACACAGATGAAGGATGCGTCTCTCACCTGGACGATCACAGGTGTGCTGGTGCCGCTGAACAGCAGAGTGAAAGTCAGCAGCTGGTAACACAACACACACCTGAAAACAAAATCAATAATCAGCACGATTTCACATTTTTATCCCATTGCATTTTTTCTTCACGGATACTGAAACTGTGTTTCAGGAAACAAAGCCAGACCTAAAAATGTGGTGGTTTGATTGATACCTGTCCACTTTTTGTTTCCTCTCATTGGATGACGCCGCCTGCAGCACTTCACCTATCACACGCTTTATCTGCCCCAAAGCCTGATGGGAGCTGGAGGGTCCCAGCTGCTGCAGCAGGAAGTCTGAGAGCTGGAGGGAGGCGGGTCACAAGCGCAGACAGGAAGTACGTTTTTATCAAAAATGAATTGAAGGTGATTACACCCGGACTCCGCCCACAACCTCAGGTGTTTTACCCTCGTGGGCCGTCCCCTCGGCTCCTGATTGGTCGTCACCACGCTGATGTGATGCAGGAAGGAAGTCAGGGGTCTGACCGAGGTCACCAGGACGTAAACATTCACCATGGCAACCAACCCAGGAGGCGGGGCTCTGACAGGAGAGGACGACGTCACCACAGATCCTGATTGAATTATTCGGACAGGTGCTCTGACACTCACCGGTCCCGAGGACTCTGCAGCTTCTGATTGGTCGCTCCACAGGAGTACGGCTTCATGGGTAACTCAAACACTGGCAGGAAGAAACAGAAATAGGTCAAAAAAGGATCCACCTGTGTCCACCAATCAGTGACTCACCTGTGGGGCCACCTCCAGTGAACAGGTGACATAGCCCGTCCCCTGCGTCGGAAAAAGCGTCCATCAGGCCAGGGATCAGGTTCACCTGAGGACGCAGAGACACGGGTCAGACCTCAGGCGCGCTGTGATTGGCTGGGACGGTTTCTCACCATCTGATGACTCTGCAGCTGAGAGAAGGAGATTCTCCTCAGACAGCTTCGCTCCGACGTACTGAGGCAGAGCAGCAGGCTCCACCCACTCACACCTGTAACCAAGGAGACCAGGCTCACTGAGCATATTATTAGGAACACATGTAGGTACGCACACGGTTGTATCTGTACCCTGGTTGGCTCTGAACACGTTGCTGGTCTCTGCGTATCTGGACATGTGGACGTCATAGTCCATCTGCTGCAGGACCCGCTGATACAGCTGGACCTCCGTGTCAGAGACCTGGTGTCCACCGGACAGAACCACGGCCTGGGGACGGCTGGGCCGGTTCTGAGTCCAACCCTGGTCCTGAAAGAGACATGCAACACGGACCGTGATCCAGAACCAACTCAGGATCCCCACAGCTGAAAGACTGGCTCTGTTTGTCTTCTTCAGGGAGTCTTTGGACAGACTGTCCCTGGATGTGTCCTTGGTGTGTGTTAGTATTGTCCTGTTTGTGTGTGCATTAGTATTCAGACCTCAGCCTGTTCTCTTCTCAGAGACTTGGATAGACAGAGAGTTCTTTTCCTCAGAGTTGTTTAGCTGAAGATTAATGATGCGTCTCAGAAGTTAAACCAGATGAGACACAGACCAGAGGCCCCGCCCCCTTTTTTTCCCCCTGATTTTGTGTCCTGATTCTCCAGGACTCAGCAGGATGGTGGATTTGTGTAGTTTGGATCCAGACTGACCACAGCATGTGACATCAGTTCAGCTGTGAAAACACTCTGTCCATCACCTGTCAATCAAACAGCAGGAGGACAAATGAACCATCTGTCCTCATGTCCAAACACCTCGCAACAATGTGGAGGTGAAGGATTTACTGTCATCACCTGCTGCAAACATCAGCTGTTCTTTCGGACGCTGAAGAGAGAAACCAATATAGATCCATCAGGACCCTCGGAACTTGACTGGACCCATTGGGACTCTAGTGGACCCATCAGGACCCTTCATGTCTTCATCTAAAGACCACAGTTCAGATTAAGTGTGTGTGTGTGTGGAGGGGGGGGGGGCGCACACTCACACACACGACAGGACACACTTGAAATACCCCGCTCCCTCCTGACAGCTGATTGGCTGGTCCAGCTGTCCGTCACGCTGCACTAAAATAAAAGCCAGGAGCACACCGCTGATCTAAAAATACTCCACAATGAGCTGGGAACATTCAGCACGTGACGTTTCCAACTCTCAGGTTAGAGAACAATAAAAAAACAGAGTTCTACTTGTCAGCTTCTTCTCATCACGGGGTTGAAAAAAAAAGGTGTGACGCAACAACAGAGGTGTCTTCTTCAGCCAGCAGCTGAGCTGTGACGTCACACGGTGAAGACCGAACACAAATGCACACAAATAAAGATGCGAGATTGTGTGTGTGTGCGCGCGCGTCATACCTGTGGCTGTAGACCCTCCAGCACCGTGATCAACCTCCGGGTCTCCTCCATCACATCGTGGCCGGGTCTCGTTTCTCGATCTCGGGCTGCGGGCTGCGCTCCGGATCGGAGCCGGTTCCGGTTCTGGTAGAGGAGGCAGACCGCCAGCCCGAGGAGGAGCAGCGGCCGGCGGGAGGAGGAGGCCAGGAGCCCCGGCATCACCCCGGAGCCTCCGAGCTTCCTCCGCTCCACATCCAGGAAGTTGGATCAAAGTTATTTCAACTTTGTTCTGATGAAAAACATTGAATCCGAGCCGCTCGGATTTAATCGGATTCAATCTGAGGGAAGCTGATCCACGGAGCGTCTGCGGAGCAGCGGAGGAACATAACGGGACGTCCCGCAGGAAACGGAGAAAACAGGCGGAGCTCAGAGGAACATCTGGTTCCACTTACACGGAGCTTCAGTCCTCCAACTTCTTCTTCCTCTTCAAAACAGCGTCTCAACTTCTTCAGGTTTAAAATTTAAAGTCCTCCCCCTTGCAGAAACTCCCTGGGCCTGGGTTATTTCAGGAACACACATGCGCGCGCGCACGCACACACTAAACACTGTGTGCTTGCGCGTGTGTGCTTGCGCGTGTTTCAGCACATGTTTAACGTTTTAACCTCGTCCAGCTATTCATTCATCACATGATCTTCATCATTCTCACTTCAACATCCCATAATGATCGGATTGATCATCATCATCGATCAGCTGTGAATCATCCGGAAAATGGAGTCAACAAATCAAGAGCGCGGATCTGAAACGGATGAATTCACTCGTGCACACTTCGTTCAGCAAATCTTCCAATTGAACCTACGACTGTAGCTCCTCCCCTTTGTGCGCCAACACCTGCCAAAAAACAACACGATTACTCATCATCATGTCACGTGTTCAACCAATGATGAAACCCAGGGATGTCACTAAATGAGCCAATTAAAAAACGTGTCGTCGGCGTAACAAAGTCTTACCTGACATGAAGTTAGACTCGTTATGTTAATGAGCTGCAGGTGAACACGTGAAGGGTCTCTGGACCTGCAGGTCTTGACGTTTTCAGTATACATGGCAGCAAAAACCTCTGGCACATGGACAGTGAGTGAGTGACAGGTCACGCCCCGCCTCCTCCACTATGACTCCGCCCCTCCTTAATGAGATGATCAGACGATCAATAAATCCAGCCACGGAATTTCTTGGATTCTGACAAAATAAGATCAATCCAAGAATCAAACTGATAAAATGGATCAAAGATTGATCAGAATGTGAAGAAACACGTAAACCCCAAGATCTAAAAACATCTCGTTTTATTGAACCTTTTTTAAACATCCCAGGAAACGAACGGCTCAGTGCAGAATGACGGACACGCGCACACGCGCGCGCACACACACACACACACAGTCTGAGTGTACATTCTGAAAACAGGAGGGTGGATTGTTTTTTTTAATGACATTAAATGTTCAAATCTTCTCATTTCATCTGGTTTAAATGTTTAATGAACGACACGCCAGGTCGTTTCCATGGCGACAGATAATATTAACAACAAGATCATCTGAAGATACGAAATAGTCAATCAACACCTTTTAATCGGCAGAGTCTGATTTTGTCTTTTAGAATCGGAATAAAAAAAAAAAAAAAAAACGCTACGCTCCACCGGTGAAACCACAAGTTCAATCAGAATTGATGAAACCCTAAAATCGGATCAATAAATGTGGATTTGATTCCACTCTAATTTATGCGCAAGTGGAACAGGCGTTTAGAACTTTTTAGAGGTTTTAGATGGAAGGTCTTCTGCGTCTCACGCATGAATCTCCTTTTCTGGAGAGGTTCCTGCTCCACCTGACAGAAGGTCTCCGCCCCTCAAACCATAATGACAAAGGGAAAAGTGAAATGTTGTCATTTTGTCCCACTGTGAAAACGTCTGGAAAGACAACGTTTTGGGAGTATTTCTGTTTTCGAACATTTGACGGATTCCTAAAATTCTGACATGGAGACTTGCCTCGACTTTGGGTTTGTCAGAGAATCACAAGTTTGTTCCCAGGTGAAACTACAATGAGAGCGTTTTATTTTTTGTTGGCACAAAGTATTTTATCCGTCAGCTGCCGAGTGTGAGCAGCACCGTGACCTCTGACCTCAGGACGCGCTGCAGGTTCAAATCCAACATGGCCGACTGTCTATTTGTGGCGGCTGCCTCTCCTCTTCATGGCGGCTGTACACTGAGGACAGTACCACTTGCCCTTGGGAGCCTCCGTCAGGCCAACGCAGCCATAGTGGAACCACTCGATGGGACACTGAAGGGCGGAGAGGTCAAAGGTCATAGCATTACATTGGGTCAATGATTCTCCAACCTTTGAATCAATGTGTCCCTTTTATTTCAGGCTCCCGTTTATTCTTCTTCCTATGAATGAAACATCTTGAAAACTCATCAAAATACTCGATACTTACGTCTGTGTTATCGCAGCCAACCATCTCTCCGTAAGAAACCTGGAAAAGATCAATCATCCTCCATGAACTGAGAAAACATATTCACTAGAAACTCTACACACACACGTCGATATGTAGAGGTAGCACGTGAGCGTACCTGGTTACAGATGCAGTATCTGGGCTCGTTGGGGTCGTAGGTCCAGTCCACCTGGCTGTTGGCCTCGGCCTCGGGAAGTGCCGAGGCCTGCTGGGAAAGCTCCTGAGCCAACGCCGACGATGACGAACACGATGAGAGTGATGACGAAGAGGACGACGAAGACGACTGATGATTGGAAGACTTGATGTTGCTTCTGGAAAACAGATTTTTTTTTTCATTGCGATCAGACTCGGATCAATTCTTTTGATGTCACAGTGGTATAGGAACTAGGAGGTCTTACTTGGACTTGCGGCCCCTGGAGTCGGAGGCGGCGGTGGGGGCGAGGGTCTGGGTGAGGGTGGAGGCCAGAGCAGAGGAGGAGTAACCCGTGTTGTCCCGGGACAGAGAGAACTCTCCTCTCAGCTGGAAGTCGTTGTTCTTGATGGCCTCGTAGCTGGCCTTCAGACTGGAGGTCCTCCGCCCCTCCTTCATCTGAGACAACCTCACAGTCAACACCCTGGACACCGCTCCACGTTTACACTTCTCCAAGCTCCAGAGTGCAGGCCTTACCTGAGCGGTGGCCTGGACAGCCTGTGCAGCAGCCATGGTGATGGCCCCCGCTCCGGCCCCAGGGCCCGCGGGCAGGGAGCTCAGGTTGTAGGAGGCCAGAGGCTGTGAGGAGTTCACACTGTAGGCGTTGTTGGTGGACGAGGAGGTGCTGTTGGTACGGCAGCCTGCGAGGGACGACAGAGGCACTGAGGCACGTACAGGTGGGGGGTAGAAGTGTGTGTGTGTGTGTGTGGGGGTCCCAGTGCGTGGGTCAGTGTGTAGGTGAGGTACCTGGCGTGTTCTCCTTGGAGGCGTCTGATGTGAGAGTAGACAGCAGAGCTTCAGATTTGAACTTCTTCTCTGGAACATGTTCTGTAGTGTGATGAGTCGGAGCGCTGTACTTCCTCTCTGCTCACACACACACACATGCATTAAACACTCGAGTGTTTGTTGTGAGCAGCATGGCTAGAACTAATAACTGATGGATAAATCAATAGACTGACGGTGAGGCCGATCAGGATAATAAGAGTCAGACTTACTCTCGGCCGTGGCGTGTGAGTGGACGTGATGATTGTTGACAGGCTGAGACGGACTGTCCATCTCTAAAGACCCTGAGGACACCGAGACAAAGACCAGTTCAATGTGTCCGTTAAAACCACTGGTATCTTATTGGCTGTGAGCCACTCACGTCTCTCTAGGATCTCAGTGATTCCAGCGTTGTCCGCCTCCAGCTCCATCTTAAACTTGGCCAGTTCCTGGTCCAGTTTACGCAGGTGACGGTCCACCTGTACAAAGACCCGTCAATCAAAAGTTTGAATAAAAAGGTCACATATGCGAGTTCATCGGGGCTTTTATTATTAGTACTACTACTATTATAACTATTATTCTGGCCATAATTATTCCTCATTGGTTAAATGTATTCACTACATAACTCTATACAAATCCTCAATGTCCAGCAAAAAAACTAAAAAATTATCATTTTCATTAGAAGTCACAGAAGAGACACGTAAAGTCGTACGCAGCTGATGAACGGATGAGGTTTTCTCATTGATCATGCATATTACTCACCAGATCATAAATCTGATTGGCCAGCTGGACTTTCTCATCAGCATCTTCCAGAGCTTTGTAATAATCCTGAAACGTGGTTCAAAGAGACGAGTGTTATTCAACTCAAGTGTTTCATAATGGCAGCTTGTCGTCTCCGTGGTTTAATATGTGCAATCAATCTTTATTGATTCATCTAGTGTTGCCATGGTTCTGATCCTTTCGGGTGAGCAGGTAACCATGGTTACTCACGACACTCAAACACGGGGCACTGCCACAAGAATCCACAAGAGTATTTCCCGAGGAAGATATCTCAGTTTGTTTTCTGACCTTTTTAATAACATCCATCTGTTCGTCTCTCCACTCGGGTTTGTTCTTCTTAGCGTTGACAAAGAACTCGATCACTTTCTGCTCCAGCTGATCTGTGGCGTCTGCCACAGGGAAAAAAGACGTAGACAAAAACATTTGCTCACTGTTAGAACAGGTTCACTTATCAGGCACTGCATCTGATTCTCATTTATTTTTTATTCAAAATTGTTGCAGCTGTGTCAACATGTGGTCATAGACAACCTGTGCAAAAACATGTGTGATCTATCCACTCAATGGTTTGTTGTTATTTTACAGGCTTATTAATCAAGTGGCAACAACTGAAAAACCTGCTCAACCAGCACTTAAACCTAAACATAAGAGTCAAATAAATAAACAAAATAAATAAATGGTGGCCAGTGAAATATACAACTGTGGCATTAAATGAGGTGAGGACACAAGGTGCGAGTACAAAGCTGAGAGTGACACCACAGGTGAGACCAGGTGCTGTTTTCAGCCAATAAAGCACTTCCGGTCTGTTAGCTAACGATAGCTATCCGTTAATCGCATGCTAACTACACACAGACAGTTAAATAATGTCGTTTTGTGTGTGTGTGTGTGTGTTTGTAGCCGTGCAGATGAAGGAGCGGTGTGTGTGTGTGTGTGTGTGTGTGTGTGTGTGTGCGCGTGTGTAACCGGCGTGTTGTGCTCACTCTGAACCTGCAGGTCCATCTCCCTCATTTCCGTAAACCTGTCGCGGAGGTCCATGGGAAGCTGCTCGATCACTGCAGAGAAGAAGAAGCCGTTACATGCTAACACCGCTAGGCTAACGGCCGGCCGCCGACAGATTATACACTTTGAAACGCCCCAAACGCACCGAACTCGCTCCCGTCGTTTAGCTAACGTGTCATACTCACTCTCCAGGTAATCCTCCAGGTACAACATGGCGCTATCTGCGTCCTTTACCGAGTTTTACACAACAATTCCGCTCTTTCAATATGGCGCCGTCAGCCGCGGTGTCCCTTCAACAAGATACGCCCACACTGTGAGGTCACCGGCGATGACGCAAGCGCCTCCCTCTTCTCTTATTGGTTCAGGCTATTCGGTCGGTGATTCGCGTCTTCCTAACAGATGCATCGTGGGAAGTCGAGTTCAAGGCGTGTTTTTCTCTTGTTTACGAGTCGCGAAATGATTTCATTACGATAAATATTGTTCCATCAAACTTTTTTTTTAATTGTCTACGTTTTTACGTTTCCAGACAATGTTGTGTGTCCTCTGTTTTATCAGTGTCACAAATAATGTGATTTTACGTGTGATTTGTTATTCCAAGCTCGTTGTGGATGATGCATTTTTATATTCTTTAGAAATTGAATATATTTACGGCAGCTTCATTTTAATTTTACATGGACCGAGATGTTTAACTTCATATCAGGCGAGGACACTGAAATTCCCCATTGTGGGACTAATAAAGGTGGTCTTTCTTTCTTTTTTTCTTACGGTCACTCCTAGTTTCTGTCTACATATTTATGGCCACCTCTGCATTTATAGCTGATCAGGTTCATAACGGTCAGGCAGGCAGCGATCTGTCCACAAACAGACGTGAATAAAGTATGTGGACACTAACGGCCAGCAGAGGACTCCACGTGTCCGCTGTCCCGAGTCCGGAGGCGGACACATTCCTCCGGCCTCCCCCGGGATCCCGCGGGGGGGTGGGGTGCGGGTCTCCGGCTCCGGGGCTCAGTGGACTCAGTGGACCCGGAGGACCCGGAGAACCCGGAGGTCCGGCTCTTAGTTTCGGTTTCTGTGAGTCTGAGGAGTTTATGTGGACATTAGTTCGTAAAGTGTTTCTCATCCGGAGGAGCGGACACCAAGTAAGGAACCACCTGTCCGGGACGGAGAGGAGCGGCTCACCGGGACCATGGTGCCGTGGTGTCCCGGGCTGAGGAGCTGATGGCCCGGGAGGACGCGGTGAGGTGTCTCCGCTGTCTCCTGTATGTCCTCAACCTGCTGTTCTGGGTGAGTCCTCATGCACTCAAACACGCGCGCGCGCTTTTTGTATTATTCACTCATCATAGACACGTGCTTCTGTTGTATTATACCCATCACACACCTATAGATTCTATACATTCCCCTGAGGACAGAAATGCAAATCAAACTCGGCTCTGATGACGTGATTCATTCATGATATGAATCCTCTCACTCCAACACACCTGTCCCTCACGTCTTTTTTTTACCTGTGGAAACACAACATACATGAAGACATGGGACACCTGGACTGCTGAAGAGCAAAGCTACTTTGCCTTTTACATATTGACTCGGTGGAATCATTAGCTCAGGACAACAGACACACAAACACGAACAAATAGAAGCAACTTGTGGATGAATTGTAAAAGTGACAAAAATCCGTTTCCAGTGAAATGTTTTTGTGTAAATGAGAGTTCAGTGAAAGTAGGACACGTCCATCTGTCCGTCGGAGTCTCACATTCCAAGATGTTATTTGTAGGCAGCAGAAACTGATCCATGTGTGTATTTCTGTGTGTGTGTGTATAGCTGATGTCAGCGTGTGTCCTGGGCGTGGCAGCGTGGATCAGAGACACCCTGAGCACCGTCTTGACCCTGACAGCCCACACCAGGTGAGCTGGCTCCTCCCACTCTGTCCCACTTCCTGTTATCACAGGTGAATACTGAGCTTCCATCCCGTGCTTCATTCAAAAGAGTGTGTGCGTGCGCGTAGGTTGGAGGATGCGGCCGTCCTCACCTATTCTCCAGCTCTTCATCCCGTCATCATCACCGTCTGCTGCTTCCTGGTCCTCGTCGCCATGGTGGGCTACTGTGGGACGCTGAGGTGTGACCTGCTGCTGCTGTCCTGGGTCAGTGTCCCACTGTAACACACACCAGAGACACACACTGTAACACTGTAACGCGCACCCTTTCAAATCTTCATGCATTAGAGGAATTGTGGCAGATTCAAATGAACCCAGTGTGTGTGTGTGTGTGTGTGCGTGTGCGTGTGTGCGCGCGCCTTTCAGTACCTGGGCAGTTTGTTGGTCCTCTTCTGTGTGGAGTTGTCGAGCGCTGTGTGGACGTACGACGAGGTGAGACACGCGTCCCACCAAATTCGTTTGCTGGCCAATCTGTGACTTGAATTGGAAAAATGTCCACAGCCTGCTACAGTGTGCGACACATTATTGTGTAATACGGCGTGTAGCTGCATTAGATGGTTTCAGCTGCCGTCCCCAGACTAAGAATAAACAGGAATGTCAGAAAAGAGCAGCTGCTCCCAGATCAGCTCCTATTACACTGTTGGCCACAGACGCACAACAACACCACGACACTATACGTCACACAAACACACGCAAACCAGGGCGAGTGAGCATCAACACTGAGCAGCTGTGTGTGGCTTGACTTTCTTATCTCAGCAGGTGTCACCTGGCTGCAGGGCCTTGTGGGTAGCGTAGTCCGGATAGATTCTTATCAGAGGTGGGCGGAGCTTCAGGGCGGGACGACACACTGATGTCCACAGCTGTGCGCGTTTGTTTAACCTCACGTCATCACCTTCTTTGTTGCTCTGTGTGCGTGTGCGTGTGCGTGTAGCCCTCAGTGCAGCGCTCTGATATGATCAGTCTTAAATCTCGGATGCCAAACTACGGCCTGCAGAGATACCAGTGGCTCACACACACCTGGAACAGTTTCCAGACAGAGGTAACACACGCACGCGCACACGCACACGCACGCACGCACGCACACACGCACACTGACCGGTGTGTTTCCAGTTTAAATGCTGCGGTGTGATCTACTTCACCGATTGGCTGGAGATGACCGAGATGGAGTGGCCTCCTGACTCCTGCTGCTCCAATCAGTATCCAGGCTGCGCTCGCCACGCCCACTCCCACGACCTGAGCGACCTCCACCAGGAGGTGAGACGCGTCCTGTCTGTGTGTCTCTCTCCATCTGTGGGTCTCACGGCCGCTCTCTCTCTCTCTCGCTCAGGGCTGTGGACCAAAGATCTACACTTTTATCCGTGGGACGAAGCAGCTGCAGGTGTTGCGTGTTCTTGGCGTGTCCATCGGCGTGGCTCAGATCTTAGCCATGTTCCTCACGCTCGCGCTGCTTTGGGCTCTTTATTACGGACGGACGTCTCCGGACCTGGACTCGGAGACGCAGGAGGACACGTCGTCCAAACCACCAGAGCAGCAGCTGGAGATGGAGCTGCTGGCCTAGGTTCACCCCCCCACAAAGTCCTGTTCCCTGTGGAACCCGTCAGGAACAACCGGGGGACACGCCTCAGGGACACGTGAAAAACTTTTGAGGAACACCTGAGGAACGCGCCAGGAACATGAGGGCCACACACACACTTTGTGAAGCTGAGATGAAACAGGAAGGGCTCCTTCCGTGTCTTGACCGGACAGGAACACGGGACATGAAATAGTGACTCAACCAATATCAGCCCCTGTGGAGGACCAGACGTCACGTATGACCAGGAGAAGCCGTTGAAACACGAATAGTCTGGACGTTGGATTTATTCACCTGCAGACCAGCCGGGTGGAGACGCTTCACTTCTGCCAATAAATGATGACTTATGGACAATAATGCATTTTGAGTTTAAAAGGCAGGAGAATATTGATCTTTTATAATGTCTATTTCATGAGAAGGTGTTTTGAGTGGAAACAGAAATGTTGCATCCAGGCTTTTTATTCCACCTTTTTTCTTTCGACGCTACGCTTGAAATATCCTGAATAATCAATCTAACTCACCATGAGCGTCGTCCTTTTCCATCACTGACCCAAACACATGCAGAAAGAAAGCTGACTTGAAATAAAAAAAGAATCCGTTTCCCTCCAAAAGTCCCGAAAATCCCCAAAAAGCGGCGAGTGACGTGTCAGAAATTCAAAACAACACATTTTCAATAAATGGAGTTCAGGGTTCAACCTTTTCGTCCCTTGTTGAAAAGCACAAAAAAAACCCAAAAAAACACCAACTCCAAATCCAGAGGATTCATCCGCTGGATCTGGAAGGAGATTCGGATCCAGCCGAGCTCCGGGAGGAAACGTCCCCCTTCGTTCGGTTCCGTTTGTTTACCAGCCGACGATGAACGGATGAATCCTTTTCCTCTCGGGGTGAAAAAGACCAGATGGAACTCTTCGTCTCCTCGAAGGAAGAGTTCCTCCACTTTTGATTCTGATGAAAAGGTGGAGTCCTACCTTGCGACCCAACCTCCTTTAGTCTCATTTATTTACGTTTGACCAATTCTTTTTTTGGGGCTTTTTTTTTTATTTTTGTGTTGGGCTGAATTTTAAGATTTCAATCAAATCCTCCTCGTGCGGACGAGGCGTTTTCAAATCGCTGCTTGGGTTCACTTCAGTGACGAACATAAACACACGCACATGCAGGAAGCCGCGCACACGCACACTGAACATGCATGGCCAAGCGCCAGCCAAAGGAAGAGGACAGAGGACCACGTTATCACAAATTTCCAAAGAAAAAAATAAAATGCGTCAAACTCAAAAACCTCACTTGAGACAATAACTGATAGAGATCATAATCAAAGTGCGCTAGGAAGTGGACGGATTCAGATTTCCAATGAAAGGAGGCGACGAGTTCCAATGTCGGAGGACGAGGGAAGAAAACGTCTCCAAACTTTCTTTTCCGGAAAATGCTCGTCTCAGATTATTGACCGGCTCGAGTCGGACGGGTTTTTCTCCCCCTACCCCGTCCCCCGGGTCCTCCCGGGCAGTGTGGTGACCTTTGACCTCTTACCGCGTTAGAGCGCCGACACCCGCACGACGTTGCTGTTGGAGCGGGGCGAGGACTCGACCTCCGGAGACGGCGTGGACGAGTTGATGACGGCGGCGGTGACCAGCAGCCGGTCGCAGTTCAGAGGAAGCGACTCCTGGAATTTGGCGTTCAGACGAGCACGACTGCAAGAAACAGGAAGTACACGAGTTCATAAACGTTTCCTTCAAAATCTTCAGTGAACAATAATCTGAAGGTTTGTGGACGAGGACGCCGTGTCCAGATGTTTCTCCCACAGCTGGACACGCTGCGCATTCCTGAGAGTTTATATAAAGACTCTCTGTGATTGGCTGCATCCGTTTACAGGAAGTGGCCCTCTCATTCCCGGACTGCTCACGCGCTGCTCTCTGATTGGCCGGTCGGAATGAGCTCAAGTTTTATGACTCATGAGCATAGTGACATCACAAAGAAACCCATGAACTCCTCCCCTTTGAAGGAACCTCCTACCTGTGGGGGAGGGGCCTCTCTCTGAGCTCCTGGACTCCGCCCCCCTGCTGGCCCACCGACGCCGTGGAGTTGGGGAAGTGCTTCCTGTTCCTGCGGGTGCAGCAGGAAGTGAAACTGGGCGGCGAGGAGGACGAGGAGCAGGAGGAGAGGGAGGAACGAGAAACCATCTTCACCAGAGACACGTCATCAAACGTCTTCTCGTCCACAAACTCGTGATTCTGAGGAGAAGAAAGACGAGATCGTTCAATAAATGAAGCCTGTGCTCATGAACGTGCCGAGACCTTCTCGCAATTTCAGGCGTGTGCGTGTACTCGCCGTGGTCTTCTCCAGACAGTGCAGCAGGTGATGGTGGTGAACCTCGTAGTTTGGGTTGGTGGTACACACCAGAGCTTGTCCCGCCTCCTTGGACGCCTTCAGAGGAGAGAGAAGAGGATCACACAGAGCTCAGGGGACACGTCTCCAGGACAATCAGCTGAGACACACCTGAGAGGAACTCGTCCCTGCGAGAAGGTTTTTGCCAGTAAAACTTGGACCTTTCATCACTGTGGTCTAAATGGAGGCCGGTTTGATCCCCCGTACTCCCGAGGTTCAGGGTTCAAAGGGACTGAATGGGACGCAGGTGGAAGGACAGACGCGCTCGGGGAGGATCCCGTAAATAAAAGGTCCTTCATAGCGCAAAGGTAATAAAGAATCTCCAAAGACCCTGAACCTGAGGATCAGACTGGGGACACACCTGCAGTCCTCAAAGTAAACCTGACGGCGGGAACTTTCTATCCTCTCGTCTTACTTCTCATGAAAACTCAAAGTAACGAGTCGGCCCCGCCCCCTTCCATGACACCTGGCCGATGGACATGCAGCTCAGCCAATAGCCTTCCTGCACACGGACAAGCCGGTCCAATCGGGACACAGAGGAGGAAGAGGAGGGGGCGGAGGCTGTGAGCAGGAAGTCCCAAACGTCTCCAGAAGATGTTCAGAGAAACAAAGAGACAGGTTGAGACGAGAGGACACGCCCCCTCACACGGGAAACACCAGAGCAAACAGGAAGAGCCTGAGGACGAGTGGCCGTAACCACGGTTACCTCCTCATCCGGGCCAACGGGCAGCTGGCTGCATTTGTACCGCATGTAAGCGTTCGCTCCTCCGCTCTTCACCGCCAGGGTTCGAGCGAGTTTGCTTTTCTGTGTGTGGACACATACAGGCGTCAGTGATTGCGTGGACGTCCCAGAATCCTCGGCGTCACTTCTGGTGATTTAATAAGGCCGTTACAATATACGTCAACTGCTCATGTGAACATTTCAAATGGAGGGAGTGCGGACATGACTCAGCTGTTTGTCTCCACCACAGGACCACAAACACAACACAACCACATTGTTGACTTCCTCAACAGACGAATCTGAGGAGGAGAGAGGAGGCCAGGAACCTTCTGGGCGCGTCTCTTCTCGGCTCTCTGGCTCTGGTGGTAGATGCGGCTGAAGTTGGACACGATGACGGGGACGGGCAGAGCGATGACCAGGACGCCGCTCAGGGAGCAGATGGAGCCCACGATCTTCCCCATGATGGTTTTAGGAACCATGTCTCCGTACCTGAGGAGACAGAGAGACAGTCGCGTGATCTGAAGTCGGGAGCGTCAAGGCGCAGTTCGGGCTCCGTCCACAGGGCGGAGACAGAGATCCGCTTCATCTGGAGGAAAAATGAAATCCACTTTAAATCCTTTCCCAACTGAAAACGAGATGCACACGCGTGTCTTTAGCGTTCCGTCTCATGCACACATTCCACTGCGTTGAGGACATTGTAATCAATCAATCAATGATCTGATTTCATATGTTAATTCCAAACCATGTCCTGCTGCAGGCTTTGTCTTTCACGAGGACGTCTGTCCTGGGACATTATTTTATATATCTGACCCAAAAATATCCCACAATGCAAAGCGATACCCCTTTTATCCAAGTTTAATACGGTTCCAATGCATCATCCTTCCTTCACAACAGAATGAAAAAAAAACGCTGAGTTCCTGTTTCTGCATGAAAACCACACACACACACACACACACAGGCGCGCACCTGCAGAAAGGGACACACACACTACAATTTGTTTGACTTTTAACCTCAGGGGAGACAAAGTCATTGGAAACGCATCCATCAGGCTCACACGCACGTGTGTGTGTGTGCGCGCATCATCCATTAAAACATGATGCAAACACAACTTCATTAAAAACAAGGCTTCGGTTTATATTTAGTTCAGTTTGAACATTAAATAACGTCAGAGAATCAGATGATTGCAATCCGAATACACGCACACGCACACGCACACGCACACACACACACACACACACACAAACACCAATTAGGCAGCTGCAGAATACGTGTGAGAGGATGTAAATATATTCAGCCGTCCATGTTTGGCATCAATAAGGACTGAAAATAGAAACACACAGCTTGTGTGTGTGTGTGTGTGTGTGTGGACACTCGTGTCCCACATTGAAAGGGACAAACAAAACCTCCTCTAATTAAACACCCACGTTAAAACAGAAAACCATAAATCAGTGAAAAGTCAGATCAGCAGATCAATGCCTGATCGATGACATCACTCCATAGGGTGATCTATTGATCTGAGGGACATGGAACTTTCAACACTTTGTCTCCCTTGACGACGGTGAAACTTAATGAGGCAGAGACACAGAAGAAGGGACGGTTTTATCAAAGAATCGTATTTAGACAAACCTTAATTATTATTTTTCTTTCTGTCCAGGTTGTGCATAAACTGAGATCTGACAGTAGTCTGGACACAGTGAAATCGATGTGAAGGTTTGAAAGCCTTCTAGTGAAGAAGCAGATTATGTGTGGGTGGGTGACCTCTGACCTCCGGGCAACTGTTGATGTTCACTTTCTCTCCACTCATGACTGCGAACTGGATTTAAACCCGCTCGCCCTTCAAAAATCCCTCGGACTCTGAAGGCACCATGCTCTCACTGTACGGTGGCCCTGAGGGGACAAACACAGTGTGTGTTTCATTCGAGTCACGTGACCCCTCGTCTGTCAGGCCAGGACACTCATTAATAATAATTATGGCTCATGTACACAAAGAGACCCGCTCTGGTTACAGGTCACGTGACCCCCACCTGCCCCGTGTGTGTGTGAAGCTGAATGCGCCCACATCATCATCGGAAAATAAACAGGAAGTCCCCTCAGCCTCCATTACTAAAACCGCTCCACATTTCGTCACTCATCCTCTTCCTCATCATCGTCAACCTGCGGACCCGCCACTAGAACGGACTTGAACTGGAAAACAAGAACCCGAGTGGGCGTGTCACTCTATCTCACAAACGAGCTCGACACCTGCTGCTGTAATTACGCCCAGGGACAAATGGATTATCAGAACTTGGCACTTGATATTACCAGGACCCGGATGACTGAGAACCTCCACAGACATTATTAGAACACACACGCACACAATGAGCCGTTGAGGGCTGGTTGAAAGTTTCAGGTTTGAATGAATCCTGAGGGAAAATGAAATAAATAAAATAGATATACTGTGTGTGTGTGTGTGGTTTAACACCTGATCCAGGTGCTCTGGTTTCACAGGATTAAACACATGGATCCAACAAGAGAACTGGAACCAGAGAGGAGGAGTCACCTGAGCTCCGTCTGTCCCACTACGTCCCACGACCGTCCACACACACGCCAGCCTGGGGCCAATCAGCTGTCCACGCTGTTGCAACCCATGTACTTTTGGTCTCAACGTGTGTGTAACCTCGCACAACTGAACAAAATACAGGACACTCAATGCTCCGACTGATCAGCTGTTTATTGATCAGGTTGATTGCGGACCCCCCCACACACACAGACATGTGAACGTGTGGGTGTCCGTTATGAGACAGTCTATACGTGAGGGGGGCGGAGCCACGCGTGACAAGGACTGCAAGTGCAGACAGGTGCGGCCACCGGATCCCCCTCGTGGCGGCTGACCGGAGATCAGGTCACACATGGAACCCGATCCAGAGATTATAACACGGGACGGTTCCTCGACATGTCCAGACGACACGTGACAGTCGGTCGCACGCCGGACACGGGACGCCCAGTCACAAGACGCCTTGTCATGACTCCGCCCACAGAGACACAACTTTACAATGAAACATGGTGAAGAAAGTTTTTTTCTCTCAGACTGTTTCACCGCAGTTTCTTTGTGGTGAACACACACACACACACACACATTGTAAACAACAAGAGAGGAAGAAGAAGAAGCGTCTTCTTCTCTCCTCTCTCAACCATCCATTCAGAGCCTCAGTCACTCTGAGGCTGATGGAGCATCATTAACAGCCTGGTTTCAAATTAAACAGGCGGAGGTTCATTCGAGAGCCCCTTCAAAATAATCCCACACACAGTTAGAAGACCTCACAACTTCTAAACCAACATCAATGATCATCTGTGATCCTCTGACTCCAAATAACGAGGTCCTCACAGAGACATTATGAGGACAAAGATTCCTCCATATGAACAGATTATCATCTGGTCACTTCCCAGAGTTCCTTGCAGGATGTGATTGACAGATCAATAACCGCAACACATCTGTGAGACAGTCTGAACAGAAAACACATAAAGTCAGAGGAGATGTGAAGCTGAGACTCGAAGACAGCTGCACCTGACCAGGTGGAATCGCCAACGTTTCACCGTCAGAAGCAGGAAATGAGTCACACGCCCCGCCCCCCTCCTCCACTGACCACAGCGTCGTCACGGTAACGAAAATGTCAACCTTTTCCTTTGTGCAACAGAAACAAAAACAAACTTTTTTCCCTTTCCATCTAAAACTAAGTTAAAAAAACTCACACGCCCCGCCCCCTGCCGCGGCGCCCCGCCCCCCTCAGCATCACTCATCCCAGCGTCGTCATGGAAACAACAATCTCAACCTCTGAAAACTTTCCTCTTTGTGCGGCAGAGCTTCAGACAACTTGTTGACTCTATAAATCTGACTTTGCAAACTCCCAGGCCCCGCCCCCTCTGCGTCACTCACCACAGCATCGTCATGGTAACGAAAATGTCAACCTTTCGAAACTTTTCCTCTGTGCAACAGAAACAAAAACGAACTTTTTTCCCTTTCCTTCTAAGTTTAAAAAAACCTTGAAAACTCACACGCCCCGCCCCCCTCACCACCACGCACCCCAGCGTCGTCATGGTAACCAGAACGTTATCTTCTGACAACGTTTCTCTTGGTGCGGAAGAACGTCAGCCAACTTTTTGACTCTTGAAGTCTTGAGTTTGAAACACTCCCAGGCCCCGCCCCCTCTGCGTCACTCACCCCAGCGTTGTCATGGTAACGATGGTGTACCAGAAGGCGGCCGGGATGCTGGTGAACTTGCTGCCGCTGGATCCTTTCTCCGCGTAGAACATGACGGTGGCGAAGATGATGATGGCCATGGTGAGGGAGAAGAGCAGGAAGCCCAGCTCGGACGCGCAGCTCTTCAGCGTGTAGCCCAGGATGCGAAGTCCCGCAGAGTGTCGCGAGAACTTGAAGATGCGGAAGACGCGGAAGACGCGCAGCGTGACGAAGGCGCCGCTGACGTCCTCGTTGTCGGTCATGACGAGGCCGATGTAATACGGCAGAATGGCGACCACGTCGATGATGCTCATGACGCTGCGCACGAAGCGCGCGCGGCTCGGCGCGGCGAGCATGCGCACCACGTACTCCACCGTGAAGATCATGACGCACGCGGTGTCCAGGCAGAAGAAGGCGAGCGCGTGCCGCTCCCCGCAGGACGCGGTGCCGCACGGGACCGTCTCCGCCACGTTGGCCATCACCGACACCGCGATGAAGAAGCCGGTGACGTAGTAGAAGACCAGCGCCATGGTGGAGGTTTGCGGGTTCTCGAAGGCTCTCCACACGGTCTCCCGGAGGCTCAGGTCCGGGTTCGCGACCTCGTTCCCCGGCTCCCCGTCCTCATCGTCCTGGAGCTGCTCCTGGTTCTCCCGCCTCCGGTCCTTGTACTCCTCGTAACAGCAGTCCCCGATGATCTCCGGGATGATGCCGAAGAACTCCAGCTCCTCGTCGTAGGCGGAGATGCACTCCTGCCGCGGGTAGTGCAGCTTCCCGGTGCGGTAGAAGTTGAGGATGTGTCGGAAGATGTCCGGGTCCCGGTCGAAGAAGAACTCGTCGCTGTCTTCGTGGAAGAAAAAGTCCCGCTCGGTGCTGCCCAGTAAAGTGTCCGGGTACCGCTCCAGCGTGTCCCGCCACGTCTGGAACTTAGTTCCACTGACGTTGAGCACGATGAGTCCGTCCCGGCCGCGGCGCTTCTCCCGCGGGGGCAGCGGCATGGCGGAGCCGGCCACCGGCATCCAGCCCACCGCCGCCGCGCGGGCGAACGGCAGCCAGGCGGCGACCCCCGCAGCCATGATGCTCCGGGCGGAAGTTCACCGCATCCGACAGACAGGTGCACCTGAGACCGGGGTCCCCCTGAGCGCCCTCCAGGCACGCGCACAACTCGGATGTGAAATCCGGCAGCAACAGGTTCAGGACACGGAACAATAATCCCGGGACACGGAGCCGAACTGAGCCGAACTGAGCCGAACCAAAGCGGGTTAAACTAGAAGAGAGAGAGAGAGCAACACACCGCCAAGTGAGAGGAGACACACTAGCGCTCTGCCTCTTGCTCTCTGCGTGCCCCCCTCTCCTCCTCCTCCTCCTCCCCCTCCTCCCCCCTCTCCTCCCCTCTCTCTCACTTCTGATTGTTGTTAGCGTGTTGCGTGTTCCAGGAAAGATGCGGATCATGTGTCAGGGTCTGTTTGTTGACAACAAACAACGCAACAACACACAGTTGCTGCGGTCAGGGGATCAGGTCTGTCACATCTTCATCATCTTCATCATCATCATCTTTCTCATGTCCAGCTAATTAGAGGCAGAGAGGGAGGGGCTGACTTGTAGACTGACTCACCTGTTTCAGAAATTAAAAGTCACCACTGCTAAAACTGTATTCTTACCTTTGACCTCTTTCGACATTCTCCCATAATGCAACAGCACACAAATACACCTGAACTATCCTGCATGGCCACAGCTGTCCAACATGTCCAAATAACCCAGAGTCAAAGTTATTCAACGCTTCACTTCTTGTTCAGAGACACAGCAGAGGACAGGACGTGTGTGAGAGAGAGGGTCCACCAGGAGCTGTCAATCAAACACTGATGGGCAGCTCCGTACACACACACAGCATCCATCCAAGATCCTCTGGATCCTCTTTGTTCACTGATTTAGGAGCAGAGTGAGACCTCCTGCATCCAGGAGAGACAAAGGGCGAGCTCTTCCACTCGGATAAAAGTCCTGTGAGAACAAAAGAAAAACCTGTTTCCCTGTATACGGGATATTTGGTGCGGAGGAGAAAACGTTGCAAGTCCTCCTGTTCTCACCCAGCAAAGACGGGTTTGACGTGTCAGAGCGCTCCTCCTCCAGTCCTCTGGTTTTGCAGAGAGAGGAAGTAGAAAGTCAACTTCCTGCCTGTCCTCGGCCTCCTGGGAGAAGGCCGTGGAACAGAAATCCTCCACAGTTAAAAAGCTTCTGATCGATTCCCAAGAAGAAGACGGGTGTTCATTTCCCATCAGCCCCTGGGGCCCGAGATTCACCTGAGACGATGGTTTTTGAGTGGATGATTTATTCTGAGTCTTCACGACTTCCGCCTCGGACCAACAACACATGGGGGTCCAAGACCACGAGACAACAGACGCACACACACACACTCATGTAAACCGCTTGAGCGATGTCCTCAGAGGACCGACCCTGCTGACCTCAGCTCCTGACGATGGAATGGGTATAGATTTGTCTTAATGCCTGGTCCGTCACCACGGCGATGTCGCCGTGGAAACTGTCAGCTGAGACAAAATCCATCCAGCTGTTCAGCACAACGGTGAAGAGGACGAGGAGACGAGAGGTTTGTGCTGATAAAGGTGTTGAGGACAGAGATCACGTGACCAGCAGCTCACACTCGGCTTGGTCTTCGGGACCATTCAGGACCCTGGACAGCGACCGGAGCTCAAGGTGCGTTCAGGTGCCCTAAAAACAAAGGACCATTCAACTCTGAGCGTCTGAATGTCCTTGAATCGCACACACATACACACACACACACAGCTGAGGTATTTTGACTTGTCCCGGACCAGAGACAGAATCTGTGTGTGTGTGTTGGATAAAATAACAGGACGTCCTCACGTCTCCTGGGGACAATAATGATGATCACTATCTGTCACCAAAGTATGAACCACGCACACACACACACACACACACACACAGGTGTGTGGTCTCGTCTTCTTCACGTGTCTATTTATCTGAGTCTGAACATTCCAAAGCTTTGAATTTGTCTTCGTCCGCAGGAAGACGGACCACTTCAGCACAATCCGTTTGTGGCCACCTTTTCTTCTTCTCTGATCTATAACGTGTCAGAGTCGTTAATGGACTCGCACGGACGCGGTAAACCCGATCAATGGATGAGGAAACAATAGACCAATCAGACGGCTCCGTTCCCCGACGAGTCGCCGCCTCCCGTCGTCCTGTGAGCGATGGGACGTCCTGCTGGATTATCTGAGGTTCCTCGTGTATTCCCCCAGGGTCCTCAGGTCTACCTGGGAGATCCTCAGGCTGACTTCCTGTCAGGCCTCGGGTCCTCACGCGTTTCGTGATTTGTCCCCGAACATCTGGATGTGAAACATGGTCCCGCTCAGATGTTCCACATCTGACCGCAACATTCCCACAGAGACTTCATCAAGCGCAGAGTTCGCCGTGACCAGCGGATTTTTGATCTTCTGGCTCACAGCTGAAGACCCGCAGGAAGTGATGTCACGAGGGTCCCGTGTCTCTCGGAAAGGAACCAACAGGTTCTGTGCGGCGAGATTCTAAAAATGTGTGTTTCTCTGCGTGGGCCAGAAGCCACTTTGTTGACCTTTGACCTCCGACTCTCATACTATAGTTCCATCGTTTCTTGTGCCGCTCTGAGGCTCCGCCCCCTCCCCCCAGGAGCCTCAGATTCACTGAGGCTTTATACTACACTTTCTATTTATAGTGCGTGCACCTCCCCTCTATACAGGAAAAGATTGCTTTCTAATGTGAACATAAAGAAGGAGGAGGAGGGGCCGAAGAGAAAGAAAACCGGGAGTAGAACCCATTCCCTTCCGCCACTGAGAGATCGCATCGTAATCCTAATCCACATGGATCCACAATTCCTCTTCTCATCCATATCCGATCTGAGGTGATCGATTCCTTTTCCATCTGACCGGCCGACATCAAATGACTCTCAGGAGTTGACCTCCATCGGGCCATTGAACATCTCGGCCACCCTACCCATAATGCACCAGTTAAAGTCCTGTCCCTGCTTTTGTTGTGTGAATTATTCAAATCCACTGGAAGCGGCGACGCCATTTATGTTTTATTATGTTCCAACAGAATCATGGAGGAGATTTCCCTTCAGTTACTGTGTTAACCTGAACGCGTGCGCGCGCGCACACACACACACACTAAGCTCGCCACAGACCATTTGGACCAACCACACGTGAGACGCAATTAGAGCCTGGTCACTGAGCTGAAACGCATGAATACAGATATAATATAATATTCGAAATGACGTACCGAGTAAAATGGGAACATGAACATATCGCGTTCTGTCATCCTATGATCAAACAGAGTTGAAAAAGGTTGTGAACCCATTATGCAGGTAATAAGGCGGAACCAGCCAATCAGAGGAGAGCTGGAGCAGAACTCAACCAATGCAGTTTCACTGCAGTGTGCGTTAATCCTCTCACTGTCACTTCACACACACAGAAACAGACTCTGTCATCCATCAGAGTCACAGCAAGTCCTGCGGAGTTTTTTAATGAACCCCCCCCCCCCTCCTCCTCCTCCTCCCTCCATCACCCGGCCACAGGAGCCGGAGGAACAGAAGAAGAAGAAGAAATGTGAAGATAATTAGGACAGAAGTCAGAGACGAATCAGTCACCAGGGGGGCGGGGGGTCACCTGCAGTTTCATCATTAGCCCCGCCCACCTGTTCCGTCACATGAGCAAGTCCAAAATGCAACACTGAGAGTACTCAGTTTTCAGACCTTGAACGCAGCACAAAGACTTTTCCGAAAGGTGAAACGAATTTAGAGGAGAAGAAGAACGCTCTGCCCTCTGATTGGCTGCGGCTGCAGTAAAGTTCGATTTAGTCCAAAGACGAGCGATGAGCAGAGGAATAAAAAAGGAGGTCGCTGGGCTGAAGGTCGTCGGTTTTAAGCTCAAAACAAAGGGAATATTTAATAAAGATTCAGTGTCTCTCCTCAGGTGAGTGGACGAAGTGAAGGATTGTGGGTGAACGCAGCAGATGGGCAACCGTCGCTCACAGTGGAATCATCGTTTCCCGACGAGCTGGACTGCAGATCGGAGTCTCTCCTGTCCTCATGACAGGACAGATTCAGATTCATATGAATAATTCATGAGACTCTGAACTTTGACTCCTCAGGAAGCGACGAATCCGTCCCTTTTATTTCTGGACGTTCTAATTCTGTCTCAACATTTGGCTTCTTTGCTCTGAACTCATCGTCTCAGTCTGTCCCCTGCAGCGCCGCGTAGCTTAGCTTAGCCTAGCCTAGCCTAGCTTAGCATAAGGAACCTTTCAATGTGTTATGAATCCTCCTTCAGGGTGAAAACCTGATCAGTGAACACCTTGATCTGGTAAACTGTCACTTACTCTCTGGTGGGATTAGCTCTGACCTTTGACCTTTCACGCACCACTTAAACTGTGATGGAAACGAGAAGTCAAAATGACCTAGTGGCGGGTAGGGCGGTCAGAAATGGATTCTGGGAGGTGAGGATGAATGGGCTCTGTGGACTGAGAGGTAATTACCGAGACTGAGCTAATTAAGTTAGAGAGGCCGGGACTGAATGACACTGTTCACTGAACGCCTCGCACACACATTGCGATCATCGTGAAACACTTTATCACCTGAACGCACCACGACACGTTCATGTCCCTGAGGATCGTTGATCAGAGTTAAACATGAAGACTAAAGACATAACGGAGACGACGATGAGGTCCAAGGAGTCCTTGAAGAACCTTCGGAGCCTCTAGTTCTTACCTGGCAGAGCTTTGAGAAGTCCTGGAGGAGGTTCCGGGATCCTGGATCGGGGCGCAGTGGAGCATCCGGACCACTTTGCGTCCGTTTCATCCGAAAAAAGGAATTTATCTGGAAGGAGAAGGGGGAAAAAAAGAATCGTCAGACAAACGGATTCTATGGATAAACATTATATTCATAATATTGATGTCCTTTGAAATAGCATGAACGGACTTTTCCCTTTAGTCATTTTATTAGGGACGGCTTCAGAGGACGTTTTTCTTCCTGTGTTTACACAACATGACAATGACCAGTAAAGATCTTCTTCTTTCATCACTTCCTGTGAGGAGCCTTTCCATGACGCCTGGGGCTCCTGGTCCCAGAGTCTATGTTTAGATTCTGTTCTCTTGTGTTCTCCATGCTGCGGGACACAAACTCGGAAAAGAATAAAACTCTCTGGAGCGTAAACGTTCCTCGTATTATTCGCTCAGTGACCACGTACGTTCAAAGAATCTTCTTCCCTCCATGAAATAAAATCTATGAAACGGAAATATTTCCTGCAAATATTATGATGACATATGAACTGTTGTTTCTTCTTGAAAAACCAAAAACGAACCTTCTCTAAAGCTCCCCGGCCACACCCAGAGAGAAACAGTCATTTCGCGCGCCTGTGTGCGTGTGCAAAGCGGAGCCCTTCCTCTCCCATCAGCACTAAATCCATCATGGACCAAAGCTGAAGGAGAAACACCAGCTCCGGATCACTGCAAGATTAATGTGAGTTGGTGTGCGCGCGGGTGCGGATTAGTTTTACATTATTTTGATACATTTCCTCTCAGCACATTTGTTGACCAATCAGGTTTCACAGAGAAGTGCCTCCGCCGTTTCTGTCTGTGTGTGTTTAGTAGATGTTCTATAGAACCAGACAGTGGACCAACACACAATCACAGTCAGATTCTAACCACCGCACACATTAACATTCACCATCACTTCCAAGCGCGAACGCCATTTCCTCTGCAGGGGAGAGACGGAGAGGAGGAGGAGGAGGAGGAGGAGGAGGAGATTTCTGACTGCAGCTGTTTGTGGTCAGAGAAGAGGACAGATCTCTTTTCTTCTTCTTCTTCTCCTCATCATCACCCGTCTGATCAGAAACCCTCTCGGAGTCTTAGGCTCCTCCCACAATGACCTACACTGTGCCTTTCATTGGTTAACTCCTTAGGAATAGACAAAATAACACAAGCCCCGCCCCCTGGTCATCGGGTCTCTGAGGACGGGACACGATGTCCTTGTTAGGATGGACACTGCCCATTAGCACTTTGATTGAGGGCACGCCCCCTCCTGCACGGCCTGATGGGAAGCAAAGTACGAGTCATCCCGCACACACATAAAAAGTAGAAACTTTCCTCAGGAAGTTGCTGGTCGTTTCACGATATCTCTCCCAGTGGATTCTGGGAGCTGTCCCTCGTCCAATCACACGGCTCCTGACTGACAGATGGAAAATTGGGGTGAGAAAGGGAGCACGTTATTGTTGGTGTGTGTGATGTGATTTTCTGGACCAATCAGAGTTGTTATGGACCGAGACCCCTTCATCATCATCATCATCATCATGGATGAGCAAACACTGTTGAGAGAGAGAGAGGGTCAGGTTATTAGTAGTTTATCCTCCTTCCCCCTCTTCTATTTCATTATATTTAATGAGCTGAGAATGTGTGTGTGTGTGTGTGTGTGTGTCCTCTGTAGCCATTACAACCTGTCCACTGGACATAATAGACGATGCTTTAACAGTGTGTGTGTGTGTGTCCTTGTGTCTTGTCGTCCTTTTAATGTTCCGGCCTCTAAAGTACAAAATATACTCAGAGTAACAAAAGTGTTTTTTTACATTCCTTTCTCTTTGCTCCATTCCATTGTATTGGTCTATTTTTTATTTATTTACAGTTATCTGATTGACTGAAATGTATATTTAGTGTTTAACGATCAATAATATCCTCTCCGGCTCTGTTGAGGTTATTAATTATCATCTGACCAGGTTAACACTGTTCTATCACAGAGTACCGATCAGCTGACGCATTGATGACGAGGAGGAGGAGGCCTTCGTCTCCTGGGCGCGACATCCGGCAGGTTCATTTAGGAGGGACTATATTTAGCTCCTCCTCCTCATTAATCACACACGTCCACTCAATCTAATAATATCTACACTGATGAGCAGGAAGAGCCGGGACTTCCTGCCCCAAGATCATCATCTTCAAAACCTGCATCAACGTAGCTTCAGGAATGTTGTGGATCCCACCAATTGGCTCTGAGATCGGAGGTTTCCCATCATGCACTGCTCCCATCTCAGGTTACCAGGACATCAGCCTCGCATGCAGTCACCAGCTGCACGGCGATGACCTCGGTAGCGACCAACGAGCGACACCTTAGGAAGAGAAGAAGAACGTGGAGGTCAGCTGCTGATAAACCTCAGAAGAAGGTCACAGATGGAGGTCGGCTTCCTGCCGAAGCTCCTCCCACGGCCGCTGACATCACTCTGGTGCTCACGCTGTGTGGAAACTGGGGTCCAAACAGGAAGTAGAGAAGAAGAATCAGTGGAGAGAGACGTGTTGAACGCTGAGGTGGTTCAATGAGCCTCTGCTGCCACCTGCTGGTTTCACTGAGTTAACAACACTTTGCGTTCAATTGACTATTGAGTGCAGCACTTTTGCTCCACGAATAGAGAAAATCAAATCATCTCACAGTGGCTCATTTGAAGTTTTATTTCAGTTTGGGGAATTTACTGCAAATGCTTGTCTGCTAAAGTCTCATTTGACGACTCAATATATATTTTCAGCCGTTTTCAGACACTTTCATATAAAATCACTGATGACATCATCATTCACACGACAAACCCATCACTTCACGGCACCTCGTCCCTGTGGTAAAAAATCTATCATCTATAAACGTCCAGCCCACCTGCTCGTCAACAATAAGACATTTTCTGTCAAAGAAAATCCAGAGAAAGAAAAATAAATAAAGTCACAGCTCGGTTTGTCCCGAAGCTCCGAGGTCACGTGACGCTTCACTTCCTGCTTCACTTCCTGTTCGAAGAGACCACAGATCCAGAAACGATCAGACTTTCCCCACCGTCCCTGAACTCCTCGCTCCAGCCACACTTTTAAATGCTGGGACAAGGTGCTGCCTTCAGGTGCAGCTGGAGAGGGACGCTGCTCAGGGCTAACAGGAAGTGGGAAGAGGTCACGTGTCACCACAGGACGTCTGGTGACTTCAGAGAAACAGGACAAAGGTGTGAGGACATGAGGCTCAGGGGACGGTGACGTGGAAGGGACTGCCTGGGACGTTCTCGTCCCCCCACTTCACGATGAGGATGTAGCTGCCCTGCTCTTTGACGGTGTACGTCACGTTGTACATCCTGTTTCCCATGTGTTTGACGTAGACCTCCTCGCAGGGCGTCTTCGGCCCGTGGACGCCCACCATCAGCATGTTGGTTCCTGCAGGGACACGGACACTGTGAATATGTCTCTCTAACTCCGCCGTGTCCTCGTACCGCCACTTCCTGTCCTCACCTGCTTTGCTGCAGTCCACAGTGAACGCGTTCTTCTGACCCACAAAGGCCTTCGATAGGCCGGCGCCTCGGGAGACCACGTGACTGGCGTCCGAGGAGAATTTGGGTAAAGAGGCGAAAGCTCCGCCCATCACTGAGGACTTGGAGACAGTTTCCACCATAACGGACGACGTCTCGTGCAGACTGTGTCCTCCGGACAGACGAGGTCCTGAAGGGGCGTCGAAAGAGCCGTGAGACGGAATCGGACCATCTGCTGCATGAATGTTTGTGACGCCGAACCCACCTGAGACTTTGGCCTTGAAGGGACTCCCCACGATGTGCTGGTTTCCTCCGTACTTGATGGAGATCAGGTAGTTTCCAGGAGCCATGGGGGTGTAGGACACCTTGTATCCGTCGGTACATTCCTGACAATCCATTTTGACCTTGGACGGCCCGTCGATGGTCAAGGACAGAGCTCCTGCTCCGGCGTTACAGGTGTTCACCACAAATTCTGAGGCCACACCTGAGGGCGGAGCCAAACATACATTCAAATATTCCTATTTACATAAGCCAAGGCTTGAAATAGACTTTGTTTCTACCTGTGGTTCCTCCCTCCAGTCCTGGTCCGAACGCAGACACCATCCCAGGATCTCCGGCCTGTCCCGGGTCTCCCACTCGGATCTTGAAGGGGCTGCCGGGGACGTGGCTGCTGTTAAAGCGAACGTCGATGGAGTGAACGCCGTTTTCTCTGGGGACGAATCTGATGGCGTGCTGGTCTGTGGAACCCGAGGGAAGAGGAATCAGAATCAGGTCCCTGAAACACACCCATCATCTGGATCTGGATCCTTCAGTGGTCACCTACGCACTCATCTAAACGTACACTGATCTTTTAACAGCGCACGATAAACATGATGATTGTGATGAATAAAAAGGACTTGTTGACTGTGATGTGGACAGGAAGTGGACTCACCTCCGTCCAGCTCCTTGATGTGACACTCCTCTGTGGCTCCGGACGGTGTGTGGATCTTAGCGTCGATCAAACCTCTGGCTCCGTTCAGCTGGACCGAGAAGGACGCTTCCTGTCCCACCTTCAGACCCGTCTCCTGAAAACAATCGAGGAAACACGTTTTCACTTCCTGCGTCTCCGAGACATCAGCTCTGGGCCTCAGGTCAAAGGTTAGAAGCAGCAAATGATCTGAGGGTTGGATCCTGTCACTTCCTGTGATGTCACCTGCAGGCTGGTGATGGTGAGGCCGCGGGCGTCGTCGGACAGCGTGGCGACGGGGACGATGAACGGAGAATCTGGGATGTGTTCGTCATTGAATTTGATAGAAACCTCGTAATCACCTGGACAGAAGATACGGAGTCTTTATATGAGTGACAGGATGTGGCCACGCCCCTCATGCCTCAGTCACCTCATAATAATAATAATAAAAAAGATGGATCACCCGGCTCCTGAACCACGTAGGAGACTCCACAGGATCCGTCCTTACGGTCCTCGAAGGAGATCTCAGCCTTACTGGGACCTTCCACCGCGATGGACAGACCTCCAGCTCCGGCCTCCCGGGTCCAGATACTGAACTCAGCTGGGACACACACAGAGTGAGACACACAGAGGGACGGAGACAACAGGACAAGCAGGAAGTGGACGCTCACCTGGGATCCCGGCAACGCCCCGGTCCAGTCCGGTGCCGCCCGCCCGGACCTTGTGGGCCCCGCCTTCTCCCAGTGGGCCCACAGTGAACTGGAACGGGCTCCCCGGGACGTGCTGGCCGCGGTACTTGACGTTGACGGTGTGCGGTCCCATCTCCTGAGGGACGAACCTGACGCTGTAGGTGCTGTCGTCTCCCCTGATGATCTCTGCGTCCTCCGTCTGTCCTCCGGGACTGGTCACCTGAGCCGTCATCTCCTGGTTACCCGTTTCAGCTGAGGTGGGCGGGGCCAAGCAGAGAGACAGGGACACGGTTAGATTAGAACTATTAGAAAACACACACACACACACACACACCTTCTTGCAGAGGCGGTCTGCTCCCGGTGAAGCCGCTCAGGTTTTCCCGCCCCAGGAAGTCTCCGAACACGTCTCTGAACGGGGCTCCGCCCACCTGCGTGCTCTCCTCCACTCGCACCTCCCTCTTGGTTTCTCCGGCTCGGGTCTTACTGATCTCCGTCCTCTCGGTGCGAGTGTAGGTGTGGCTGCTCCGGGTGAAGGTCCGGGTCAGACGCTCCTGGCCCGACACCATCTGAAACCAGTTCCCTGAGACCAGAAGGAGCAGGAGGTGGAGCCAGAGACAAGGAGGTGAAGAGCAGGAAGCAGAGAGGACAGGAGCAGGAAGTGCAGGCGTGATGTCACAGCTCACCTGGGATCTTGAGGTTGAGGTCACAGGTGCTGCCGACGGTGGCGATGGACGGAGCCTGACGCCTCCTGGTGATGCTCTCCTTCACCCGGCCCTCGCCAAACACCTTCACCGTGAAGGGACTTCCTGTCGGGACAAAAGAACATCCAATCGGCCACTCGACAACTGCGAAACTGAAGATCTTGGTCTGATGAGAATGACGCAGTCTATCATAATTGAAATCACAGATGAAATAGCTGTAATCATCATCAAGTTGGTTTCCATGGCGACGTCACGTCCTGATCCGGGTTCGTACCTGGAACGTGTTGATCGGCGAACTTGATGTTGATTATGTAGTTTCCAGGTTCCGTGGGACAGTAAGTGACTTTACATGTCCCGTCCTCCACGTCCTCACAGTTGATGTCCACTTTACTGGGACCCTCGATGGACAGACCCAGACCTCCGTAACCTAGGAAACCAGATCAGACTCGTTAAGGTCCAGCGATGAGGTCTGTGAGACTGGACGGAAAGGTTTGAATCTGACCTGCGCTCCTGGTGTCCACCATGAACTCGGCCACCTCGAAGGTGTGACCCTCCACCAGACCCTGACCCAGAACCTTCACCCTGCTGGCGTCGCCGATCTCAGACTGACCCACCATGATCTTAAACGGGCTGTTGGTCACGTGTTTCCCGCTCTTCTTCACGCTGACCACGTGCTCGCCCACTTCCTTCGGCGTGAAGGAGATTCCTGCAGAACATCGGAAAACCATCGAGTAAATTATGAATGAAATCAAATTGTGATTTTGTCAGGATGAACTTTGACACGGACCGATGTGGTGGGTGGGAATCCTCTTCAGAAGACACGCCTCCTCGTTTCCCGACGGCGCTCTGATGGTCGCCGTCAGGCTGCTCAGATCCGTCTCCATGATCTTCAAGGACACGTCTGTTGCCGTGCCAACGTTGAGCTGAGAGGTCCTCATGGAGTCGTCTCCTGAGGGTCAAAGACACCAGAGGAAGATAAATCGGTGTCGTCCACTTTATTTTTTGAAAGAGTTTTATTTTGAAGGGTTGCATTACCGGTGATCTTGGCGGTGAAGGGACTTCCTGCGATGTGTTTATCGTCAAACTTGACGATGATGTTGTAGTCTCCGGGCGCGGTGGGCAGGTAGGACACGGTGCACGTCCCGTCCTTGTTGTCCTTACAGCTGATCTCAGCTTTGGACGGACCCTCCACAGCCAGAGAGAGACCACCTGACCCAGAGAGCAGACTTCAGCGGGATGTTTTCAGAAAAAAGGACTCCATCAGACAGAGTGCATCCTGGGTCCTTACCTTCGCCGGCGTCTTTAGTGACGATGGTGAAGGTGGCGGCTTTGTTCACGGTGCCGTGGCTCAGGCCGGGACCGTACGCCGTCACGTGACCACTGTTGATGGCGTCTACGTAGAACTGGAGAGGACTTCCTGTCGAGAGGCAAAAATGTGAAGGTTCGGCTGTTTGCTGATGACACTCTGCTCTCCGGGGAGGATTCTACCTGGGATGTGGTTTCCCTCGTATCGGATGTCCATCTCGTGAAGACCTCGTTCGGTCGGAGAATATTTCACGGTGACGGTTCCGTCCTTGTTGTCGGTGATGTGAGGAGAAGCCGTTCGACCCGACGGCATCCGAACCTCACCTGGAGACCATGTGGATATGGAATGCCCAAAAGTTCATGCAAAAGTCACAAAAGACGCGTCGCATCGTTGATGAAGTGAATGAATGAGACATTGAAGGTTTTCATTGAAATGTTGAAGGTGTCACATGGTACACACGGTATTTTCAGGTTATATCAAAACCTCTGTGAGGACACGAGTATTGATCGGCCAGAATTCATTATTGATCAGCAATCAACCGCGAGCCGTCACGATATCGATCCCTACTAATTATTCAAAATACTGGTCTGATCATGTCTCTGCCCTGTACAAGAAGGGCCAAGACTCTTTCGGAGTCCAGGGGGCACTCCCGAAGGCCTTCTATGACTCTGTGGTGTGGGGGGGCAGCAGCATCCCAGCAGCGGACAGGAAGAGACTGAACAGGCTTATCAAGAGGGCCAGTTGGAGCCAGTGGAGGTGGACGGAGAGAGGAGAACGATGGCCAAGCTATCGTCCCTTCTGGACAATCTGTCCCACTGGTCGGCTCTTGTCTGAAGGAGAACCATCGCAGGTCCTTCCTGCCGCTGTAAGACTTTACGACAGCGGCGATATTTTTCCGATACTCCGTCTGGTTCATTACCACTATTACTTGCCGTACATTTCAAGATACTGGTATCATCTCAATATACACATGGAAGTACTCTGTATGGTTACCAGTCAGCTACTACATCATTCAACTGCATGCACATTGTTTTATTGTCAAAATGCAGGAGCTTACTCCATTTGCACTTTCAAAACGGCTTTTTTTCCTTGGACCATAATTGTTCACTCAATTGCTTGAATTATTGTCTCCTGTGAATTTCCTAGTGTGAGCTTATTCCACTGCACGTTAAAGGCAAAAACTGCATATATTTGTGACTTGGAACACGATGCACTTTCAATTCATCTTCTTTAATAAACGGAAGACCGAGATGTTTTAACTATTCCACTGGCACTTTAGATCTAGCAACCTGTAACATCGCGTGAATTCAATTTTCCGTAGGATTCGCTTTTCCATTCAATTGAAAGCGCTTAAGGTATTTTGTATTTCTTGTTCGAAATACTTTTTCCACTGCATTGACTCGGGTCGCTGTGTATACATGGCATCTTCAGTACTTTGTTCTAAACCTGTTTTTGTATACTTTTGACCTCTGCTGCTGCAACACTGCACATTCCCCCACTGTGGGACCATAAAGGATGACCTTATCTTAATTAGGAGACGTGTCCTCACCTGTGATTTGTCCTTTCTGCACGGTGAAGGGAATGACCAGACTGAAGGGACGGAGCAGCGGATCCGATCCATCCGCCGGACGGACCGGATCGTCGGTGGCCTAAAGCAGACAGGGGGAGGAGTCAGTGTCGCTGAGAACTCTGGGTCACGAGCCAGAGGGGGGAGCGCAGGAGGAAAGTGGAATGAACACATAATCAAGGGAGCAACACCTAGGAGAGGCCAACCAGCGTTAGCCGCCTGGAAGAATTCACGGGTTAGTGGGAGAGCAGACAAACGGAGAAATGAAGCCAAACATCTAGAAGGTCATCTGGGAAAAGCTCCAGGACAGTTTGGATGAAGACAGAAGCTTTAATACAGCATATAGAATATGAGGGCTAGGCAAGGTCATAAGATATAGTATATTGGCCTGTACCCAGTGAGGGGCGGAGCCCACATTGACAGAGAACGGCTCAAGCTTCTCGCTCCGATCCTCAACTAACGGGACGAGGGCCTGACGGGGAACACGCGCCCACACAGAGAAACACACAGGGACACACACAAGGTGAATTTGCTCCTCAGGCTTCATTTGCGTGGAGGACTCGCAAAGCTCGTCATTGTGAACACATGAATCCGAGTTGCGTGGAACTCACCACCACGTGGAACGGACTGTCTGGAATCTGCTCCCCTCCGAACCGGATGGTGATCACGTATTTTCCGGGCTCGGGCGCCACGTAGTAAATATCAAAGGTCCCGTCGGCGTTCTCCACCACGTCCACGTCAAGCTCCGCCCCATCGGGGGTGGACACCTTACAGGTGACTTTACCTTTCCCAGCAGCCTTTGCGTCCACGGTGATGACCGTCTCCTCGCCGATCTGGATGGTCGGGCCGATACCTGATCCTGACCAGAAGGGGGAGGAGTCATGACATCATGAAAATGACGACCGGAAAGTGAATGATGAAGAGCACCGTATTCCGAGGGTTTTGGACTCACCCAGTCCGTGTCCGCCGATGGAGACTGTGGGAGAAGAACAGCAAGAGTCAGTTTCAGCCGATTCATGGGATCGGTGGGCCGAGCAGAGGTGGGCGGAGCCTGACCTGTGACCAGACACTTGCTGGCGTCCCCGCTGGGCAGCGCGTGGATCCGGTACGGCGAGTAGGGGATCTCGTCTCCTCCGTACTTGATGGTGATGGTGTAGCGTCCCGTGGTGTCCGGGACGTAGGACACGGTGTAGGTCCCGTCACGGTTGTCCCGGATGTTGGCCTTCTTGGGTTTCCCCTCCGGATCCTGGAGGGGGGCGGGGCATGTTAGAGGCCTGCGTGTGAGCTTCACTGACCTTCAGGACACCAGAGGTCTCGCAAAGTGTGGGCTCAGAGACCAGTGGAGTCCATGTTCCACACGGCTTTCTAACTCTACAGGAAGCTGACGGGAGGAGGCGGAGCTTATCAGGAGCTCCGGTTAGTGCAGGACGCACGACCGCATCTGACCGTTAGCTCGTTAGACAAACGAGGGCAGGAGGGGGAGGGGCTAAAACACTGGATAACAAAACTCCTGATTCTTCATGGAGTTTGATTTGTTACTGAGAGGATGAAAATCTGGTTTTTAACAAAAATCAAACGAATGTTAGGATTTTAATTTAGTATTAAAGTGGTTTCAGGAGAATTCACTTTATACCACAGACCTTTAACGACCTTTAATTAATGACGTTGATAAAAACAAGGACACTCAGCAAACACCAATCAATCATTCATTTGATGAAGTGAATCAGCACTGATGAATGAAAACTAGAGATCTGGTTTTTAACAAAAATCAAACGAATGTTAGGATTTTAATTTAGTATTAAAGTGGTTTCAGGAGAATTCACTTTATACCACAGACCTTTAACGACCTTTAATTAATGACGTTGATAAAAACAAGGACACTCAGCAAACACCAATCAATCATTCATTAATGCATTTGATGAAGTGAATCAGCACTGATGAATGAAAACTAGAGCAGGAGGGGGGGAGGGGTGAGAAGGGGGCGGAGCTTACACAGCCTCTCTTCAGTAAGCTGAAGGGAATGGTTTTCTTTACTATATGAGCGTCCCACACCCTCCTGCCCCAGTCCTCCACAAACACTGAGGCCTCGCGGCCGCGCCCGTCCGGACCCTGAGGCGGGACCCCCGACACATGGAGAGGTTCAGGGTTACACACTCAACAACAACAACAACAACAACAACAACGAGGTGACTCTCCTGCTCCAACACATTTACTGAATGTCCCCATTCATGACTTTACAGCTCCTGGACCTCCTGGAAACCTTCTGCTCAACCTGGTATTTATCACCTGTCAGGCATCTGACACCCGCCCCCTTTGCCACTTGGATCAGATCTGAAAATAAAGCCCTCCTCTCTGGACCTGGTGAACTCACCAAGATCTGGACGGTAAGGAGCCCCTCTCCGGCGTCCCGGGCGTCGATGGTGAACTCCACCGGCAGACTGGCAGGGACCCCGGCGGCGTTCAGGCCCGGCCCGCTGGCTCGGACCTTACTGGCGTCGTGGGCCGGTAACGTTTTGATCTTGAAGGGACTGAGAGGAGAGGGAGGAGTCAGAGTCTGAAGAGGAGGATCAGAATCAAACGGGTTCATCGGTACCAACCTGCGAGGAACTTCCTGCTCGGCGTACTTTACGCACACCGTGTACGGGCCGTCCTCGGCAGGGGTGTAGTTCACTGTGTGCGTCCCGTCACCATGGTCCGTCACGCTGATGGGTTCGGTCACGCCTGGAGAGAAACCAGAGGGGGGTTAAAACCTTCATGTGAGGTGGAAAGAGGAAGGGTCATGGGGTCAGGTGGGTCAGGGGTCTCACCCGTGGGCCCGTAAAGCAAGACGTCCAGCGGAGCCACTCCGGCCTGGCTGCTGTCCACGGTGAAGGTCTGAAGGACGTGAGCTCTGACTCCGCCCCCTAAACCGGGACCAGAACACCGGACCTTACTGGGGTCCACCAGCTCCCGCACCGGGACCCTGAAAGGACTTCCTGCAACACAGAGGTCCAGGTTACCACTGTCTGCGGGTCCTGGAGTACAGATGTAAACCGCATCCTGGGTTTAAAATAGAATCATGGAATAGGATCATCTGACCTGGGATGGGCTGCCCTCCGAATGTGATGTTGACGTCGTAGTCTCCAGGTGTGAAGGGGATGTACTCCACGCTGCAGCTGCCATCTTTGTTGTCCTTACAGGACATCTTGGCCTCAGACGGGCCCTCGATGGCCAGACCCAGACCTCCGGTTCCTGCCCCCCTGAGGAGGAACCACACACAGATGAGAGGAGGAACCCAGGAGAAGCCTTCAGTCGTGTGTGTGTGTGCGTGACTTCCTCACCTGGTCTCCACCGTGAAGCGGTTCGCTTTGTTGACAAGTCCCTCCTCCAGACCGGGGCCGTAGGCCCGGACCCGACCCGGATCACAGCCCTCACTCACAGAAACCCTGAACGGACTCTTTGGAACCGGGACGTCATCGAACGAGACTTCGATCAGGTGCAGACCTGCAAAGACACAAAGTCCAGATCGTGTGAGGCGGGTTCTGGACTTCAGAGAAACACACGTCGCCCCCAATGACGCGTAAATATATTTCGTTTCCGCAGAAAAACAGCACGGAGGTTGTGTCTCTGTGAGGTTACCATGGAAACGCATCTTGAAGATGAACAGGTTCTCACGCGGAGGTGTCGGATTCCGCACTCGTGGCTACTAATCATAGCCACGAGTTCAAAGTGGTGCGTCTTTGTGTATTTGTGTCTCAGACAACGTATTCCTGTCCCACAATGCACTGGGCTCCATGTCACACATTACTATCAGTGGAAAACTATCCGGCTCCAGCTATTTATATCGCAAGTCCATCCTCTGCTGCTGTAGAGTTTCAAACACTCACCACTTCATCCGCATCACTGCTGCTGCATTCAAAACCTGCATCAGTTATAGTAAGTGATATCTCTCTATCGCAGGAGGGTGCGTTGAACGGTACCAGAGATAATGATGTCATCATGAATCATAGACGTGACTATGACTATGACGTGACTTATTAGATTTTTGCCACTATTCTGGTTGTTTATTTCGGACCCTAAAAACCTTTGGTGCCAAAACAAGTCCCTGTGTGAGTAAGTGTCACTTCGTAAACCAGCAGCTGCTGGTTTATGAAGCGAACAGTTTTTCCCTCTGAGGAGATTCTGTTTCCCGAAGCCGACACCTCCCGTGTAAATGCCTCACCGTCCTCGTACGGCGTGTACTCGGCCCGGTAGGACCCGTCCCCCTTGTCGGTGATGTAGGCGTCCGTGCTGGCGCCTGACGGGTTGGAGATGCAGGTTTTGATTTGGCTGCTGCTCTTGTGAAGCGTCCGAGCGTCCACCATGAAATGTGACGTCACTTCCCTCAGGACGCCTGAAAACAAACACACCCGTTAATAGCAGGGGGGGCGGGGCAGCAAGGGGGCAGGGAGGAGCCTGTGTTGTTGAGTGTCCTCTGTTTAATAGGGTTCACCTCTGGGTTCCACTCCGGGTCCGTAGACCTTCACGCCGCTGGTGTCCAGGGCCGGGTCCACCTGGAGGCGGGCCGGGAACCCGGGCGCTGCGTGGCCTCCGTATTGGATGGTGATGGTGTACATGCCGTGGACCCGGGGGATGTAGGTGATGGCGTACGTCCCGTCGCCGTTGTTCAGGACGTGAACTTCGGCCTTGGCTCCGGAGTCGGAGACGATCTCGATGGTAAGCTCTGCCTCTCCGGCCTCCGAGCAGTCCACCGTGAAGGATCCGTCCTCGTTGACCTTCCCCCGCTCCAGGCCCGGGCCGCTCGCCGTCACCTTGGCGGCGTCGAACGGGGCCTGCACAGCGGCTTTGAAGGGTGAGCCCGGGATGTGCTGGTCGGCGAACAGGATGTTGATGGCGTACTCGCCGTGCTCGGTGGGAAGGTACGACACGGAGCACGAGCCGTCTCCGTTGTCCTGACACTCGATCTTGGCCTCGCACGGACCCTCCACCGTCAGGCCCAGACCTCCGGTGCCCGCCCCCTTTGTGTCGATGGCGAAGGGGGCGGGTGTACCCACAACCCCTCCCTGGAGACCTGGACCGTAGGCTCGGACCTGGATGGGTCGCAGAGACCAAACAAAGGAGTTTAGAAGCTCAGATCAAAGAGGTTTTTCTTCTTCTACTCTGTAAACCTGACGCACCTTGGACGGGTCGGGGGGCATCACGCCCTCCACCGTGAAGGCACTTCCTGGGACGGGGTTACCGTCGTAGCTGATGTCCACCCTGTACGGACCCTCCTCCGGGGGGATGTACTTCACCGTGTGAACCTCATTGGCCGAGCCCGACTCTAGCTTGCAGGGGATTGGTCGGCGTGACGGGGAGGTGATCCTGACCTCCAGCTTACCTTGGCCTCCAGCTCCTCGTGTACTGATGGTGAACTCCTGATCCTTCCCCACATCCACCTCTGACAGACACACAGGAAGCAGTCAGAAACGTTTTTTTTTTATTATTATTAAATTCACAATAATATTTTTAATGTTGACAATTTAGTTTGGACATTTCCGTAGAAAATTATTCGAAAAATGACTTTGAATCAATATCCATATTTCATAGATATAACTGAATATAAAACATGATGTCACATGTAAACATGCATCGGTCACGTATGACTCTGAGCTCAGGCACTTACTGTTGTTGAGCCCCTGAACTTTGACCTTGCTCAGGTCGAGGGGCGGAGCCACAGCGACGGCGAATGGACTCTTGGGGATGGCGTCTCCGCCGTGACAGACGCTGACGGACATGTTGCCCTGAGAGAGACAAACAACGTGAGGTCAGAGCCTCCCGCGGCGAAGGCGACGGGAAGGGGGCGTGGCCTCACCTGCGTGACGGAGGTGTAGCGGACGGTGTAGGAATAATCGTGGTTGTCGATGATCTCGAAGTCTCTCACGGCCGAGCTGAAGTGAACCTCGGGTTGGGCTTTACCGGCCCCCTTGGTGTAGATGGTGAAGTGGGTCGGCTTCCCCGCCTCCACACCTGCGCAGGTGAGCGCACGCACAAAGAATGGCATTAATATTTACATTCAATCAGCTGTGAATAAAAAACATGGAAAAAAAGTCATGGATCGATTACTATGTTTCGCAGCCCCTTTCAATCAAATATATTTATTAATATATACGTTAATATGAATCCCATTCAATGAAATGTCGACCTGTCCTGTTGAGTCCGGGTCCTTCTGCTCGCACTTTAGCCGCATCGTGGGAAGGATCCACTTTTATTCTGAAGGGGCTGACGGGGATTTCCTGTTGGAACAAGAAAGGGTGCGTGACGTCTCGTCTGCGTAGCCGCGTGTGATGGCAGAGGTCAGAGGTGGTGAACCTGCGTCTCACCTGGTCGGCGAACAGAACCATGATGGTGTACTGGCCCGGGCCGGGGGGCGTGTACTTCACCGTGAACGTGTCGTTGTCGTTCTTGATGATGTCGAAGTCGATGTCGGCCTCCGCCGGTCCAACCACGCCCGGCGCACATTTGATCCCGATGCTGACGTCACCTGCAGGTCAAAATATATAAATACTCAGGTGAGCGTCATATGTCAAAAATAGAAACCAAGTAAAAGAGGCCTGACCCTGTCCGGCCTCGCCGCAGTCCACGGTGAAGTAGGTGGGCTCGTTGGCCTTCAGCCCCGTGGTCTCCACGCCTGGACCGTAAACCTTCACGTTCTCTGGATGGCTCCCTTCACCGATACTCACCTGAACCACAACACAAACACGCCGCAAATGATCAATGAGAGCGGAAGAATAATATTTACGATTTTTTGGCCACGATTTTATGTAAATCTAAGACTGTGGAGCTCCTCAGGGTTCGATCCTGGTTCCTTCACATTTCTCGATGTTTGCCGATGCTTGTTTTTTGTAAATCAGCATCAGAATTAAAAGGGTTCAGTTCCCTTTTTGGTCTCCGTGTATGCTTTCCTGCTGGTTGTGTGGACGTTCTCACCCTGAAGGGGCTGTTGGGGACGTTGACCTCGGCCCAGGTGATGATGATTGTGTGTTTGATGGGTTTTGTGGGAATGTAAACGCAGAGGAAGGTGTCGTCTCCGTGGTCTTTGATCTGCATCTCGATGGGGAAACCTTCTGCGTCCTGAAATGCAGAGGGATCAGCTGATCAGAGGATTGGATGATCATGGATGACTTGAAGCTGCGGTGTTCATCCTCACCTGAGCGTAGAGCTTCAAATCTCCACCTCCGGCTCCGCGCGTGTCGATGGTGAAATCCGCCGGTTTGTTGACGATGCATCCCAGAGGCTCCAGACCAGGACCGAAACATCTCACCTGAGAACGTCACGGCGATCCGTTACACACGTGAACATTCATGTGGACATACATGAGGTCAGGTGAGTCTGACCTTCTCTGGGAAGACGTCGCTGGCTGCTGGGAGGATGTGAGCCATGAAGGGACTGTCCTTGATGTCCTCGTCGTCACAGATGACGTGCACGGCGTAGTCGCCCGGTTCGGTCGGCCAGTACCGAACGTCACACGATCCATCGCCTTTGTCGTCGCACTCGATCTTCGCCTGAGACGGACCTTCGATGGAGAAACCTGCACACGACAGTTGGATCAAACTCAGGAAACGGATTCTAAGTTTGTGTCTCCAGAGACTCAAGGTGTGGATTTGTTTTTGCCTCGTACCAAGGGTGCCCACTTCTGTCCCGATGGCCTCCACCACAAAGTCAGCGCTCTTCCCCACCACACCGGTCTCCAGACCTGGACCCCAGGCCCTCACCTTCTGAGGCCCCGCCTCCTCGCTCACCTGCACCTCAAACGGACTGAGGACAACCACCAATCACACACACACACACACACACAGAGAACATGATCAAGTATGAACCAAATAAGGAGATGTTCAAATATTCCATTCTGGAGTTCCTCAGGCTGCCGTGTTCGGTCCTTCTGTGTTTCACCTCAGAGCCCAGGTGATGGTGGACTCACCTGCGTGGGATTCCGTGTCCCCCCCAGCTGACGGTGATCAGGTATTTTCCCGTCACAATGGGGTAATAATTGTACTCGTAGATTCCGTTCTCCATCTCCATGATCTTCATCGGCTCCTCCAGACCTTCTGGGTTCAGATACACGCGTTTGCGTTCAGTTTGGTTTCATGTTACACAACAGACTGACCCACAAGGGAAACTCACTTGGTCCCTTCACGGAGACTTTGAGTTCTCCGCTGCCGGATCCTTTCGTGTGAACTCTGAAATCGGCCACCTCCTTGACCCTCAGACCTTTGGGCTGAAGACCTCGACCCGACGCTCTGCAGGCGCTTGGATTACAGGCTGAGGACACGCAGGAAATCAACATCAATCTGAGATCGAATCCCTCGACATAAAGACACAATGGACCTGATCGCAAACACACTCGTTGATTTCTGTTAGTCAGCGAGAGGAGCAGTTCACTGAGGCTGGAAAAGAAAAAGCAGCAAAGATGAAGACGAGATGAAACCAGAAGACCAAGAGCTGCAGGTGAACCAGCGGAAAACAGAAACAGAGTCACATTAGAACATCAGAACCAGGTTTAAACTAAAGCCAGAGTTTGATCAGGTTGAACCGGCTGAAGAAGAGGAGCTGAAGCAGGTCATGAAGATGAAGATGGAAGACTTACACACACACACACACACAGCCCTCTGTGGACGCTGTGATTTGATTGGTCGAACTATGTGTCACGGCTGTGACTCTGTTCGATGAGAATTTAACTGATGGCTGAACAAGTAGATTCAACGAAAGTCACTTTTGGCCCTCAAATGACCCCTGTTTATATTTTGGGTCCCAGAACGTCCCCTGTGGGTCCTGACCCGTCCACAGAGGGCCCAGTCGCTCAGGTTCTGGTAGAAGGACGAAGCAGGTTCTGCTCATGCTCGACCCCCCCCGACCCGGGCCTGTACTGACCAGGGCGCCGGGGTTTGGGCGGCGTTGGAGGGGGGGCTCTCCTCGCCCTGTCTGAGGAGGAGGTGGCGCTCTGCACCGGAGACTCCAGAGGAAGAGGAGCACTCTGTGGAACTGAGGAACAACAGGGGTGTTTGGACACAGAAACCAGCTCAGGTTCAGGAGGTCAAAGGTCACTGCTTCAGATCCAATTCAAGACGAGTCAACGTTGTCTAAAAAACAGCTTCACGCCCCAAACACAGACATGATGGACCGAGGTCATGAGTCAGAGCTTCCCACATGCAACAAAACCTCCGGCCAAGTCGGTCCGGATCAGACCTGGATCAGGAACCTTGCGCTGATATCATAAATGTTAGATGAATAGAGAACAACCAAAGACCAGACGAGTGAACTCACCCTCGGAGATGTGGACGGTGAAAGGGCTTCTGGGAATCTGCTGCCCAGCGAAGGTCACGTACACGGTGTGATCTCCCTCCAGCACCGGGACGAAGGTGCAACGGAAAACACTGTCCCCCTTATTCTCCAGGACGATCTCCACCGTGTCCCTGCGCCCGTTAGAGTCCACAATGACCACGCCCACATCTCCAGCTCCCGCCCCTGGAGAGAGAGAGAGGTTGACTTCCACAGACCTGCCTGTGTTGTCTTCATGTAACCATGGCAACCAGTCAGTACCGGCAGTGTAGATATCGAAGTAGGTGGGTTTGTGGGACACGTTCCCCGAGGCCTGCAGACCCGGTCCCCGGGCCTGGACCCGAGCCGGGTCGCCCAGAGCCTTAGACACGCTCACCAGGAACGGACTCCTGTCGATGTCCTGACCCGCAAACAGGACCTTCACCTGGAGGGGAGGAGGAAAGGGTTGAGAGAGAGAGAGAGAGGGTGGGACAGGTAGGGCGAGAGAGAGAGAGAGAGAGAGAGTCTCACCCTGTGGAGTCCCTCCACTTTGGGCAGGTAGAGCACAGAGTAACTTCTGCTTGGGTCGTTGTTGGGAATCACTCGAGCCTAAAACACGCGCAGGATGACGGATTGGTTAGCGCTTCAGTCACTGAGCAGTGTGTGTGTGTGTGTGTGTGTTGTCACCTCCTCCGTGTGGCCTTCAGGATCCTCCACGTAAACCAGAACCTCTCCCAGTCCGGCCTCCACCGTCTCCACCAAGAACTCTGCAGCTTTCAGAACCACGTTCCCCCGAGGCTCGATGCCTGAGAGGATTCCCCCGTCCATCCGTCCATCCGTCCATCCATCCGTCCATTCATCCGTCCGTCCATCCGTCCATCCGTCCATCCGTCCGTCCATCCGTCCGTCCGTCCATTCATCCGTCCATCCATCAAGCACAAAGACCCAGGTGGTTAATAAAGATGTTCAGCCTGTTGACGTGATGCAGTGGGACAGATTGGTGTCCCAGATGGTGTCTCTGTGTGTGTGTGTGTGTGTGTGTGTGTGTGTGTCTCACCCGGCCCGGTGGCTCTGGCCCTCAGGGGGTGCAGGGTCTTGGCCCTCAGGGGGGCTCCAGGCTTCAGTTTAGATTTGGGGAACTGGGACAGATACGTCATCACTGAGTGTTCGTCCACGTTCAGATCCACGATCTCCTCTGGAGCTATGACCTGAGAGAGGGTCAGGGTCAGTGGGGGACGGGGACGGGGACGGGGAAGGGGGGTTGTGTGCGCGCGTCACCTGTGGGACTCCCAGCCAGTCGTCGGCCTGCTGCATGGCCTCCCTGGCGTTCTCCACCGGTTGACTGGGGTCCCATGTTTCCCAGTCTGGACAGAGACCTGAAGGCACCACGGAGACAGGAAGTCCGTCAGCTGGTTGTCATGGTAACGGAATCTATAGCTTCTCATATTTCACTTGATGGAATTATGCTATGCTCATCAGTGCTATGGATCCTACCCGGGGCACAGTTGTCCACCAGCGCTCCCAGTGCCTTGCCGTCCCTCCAGTCCCGGTGGAAGTTGGTGATGGGGAGCTGTGGGACCTTGTTCTGGATCCAGCCCAGCAGACGTTGTTTGGGGGTCAGCTTCTTGGCGTCCTCGTCGTCCTCGTCCTCCCACATGGGCATGGAGATGGAGTAGTGGAGGATCAGAGTCCAGATCAGACCCAGGATCAGCTTCAGGTTTCCGTCCACGATGGCTTTGGAATCTGCGGGACGGAAGACGCGCGTTACGCTTCCTGCTGGCGGAGCGTTTCCGTGGCAACCGCAGACACAGGACGTTCGTCTGTTGAACATAGCTGAACTGGACAACGCGCAGCCAATCAGGAGCCAGAGTTTGGTGCGTCTCCGTCTGAGACGAGTGGACGGACAGAAGATGATGTCATCCAGTCCCTCACTGAGGAATGGGGTCAGTCGAAATAGGAAACACATGGACGCGCGCGCACACGCACACGCACACGGCAAGGAACTCTGAGCTCGTCATGTTTCATGTTTTCACCACAGGAAGTGAGTGGATGAAAAGCACATGTGAGATGAATCGTCCAATCGCAGCGAGACGACGGGTCACCTGAGAGACTCGCACACTCTCACACACGTTTCCTCAGTCGTCACGACTACAAGGATCAAACTGAGTGATTGGCAGTTTCCTGCGTGTGTGTGTGTGTGGGTGCCCCAGTGGAAAAAAATTTGCTCCCAATCATGAATTCACATTTTCCTTCAGTGAGCTCACGCACGCACGCACGCACGCACGCACGCACGCACGCACGCACGCACGCACGCACACAGGAAGTGTGGTGTCCTTGGATTAGTCAGGTCCAGGTTCAGAGAGGAAATGTTGTGATGGGAGCGTTGCAGTAATCTCTCCCCAGGAAACAGGAGCTGCTGCATTTTATTTCTTCACACACACACCTAGACACACACACACACACACACACACACACACTGAACAGGCGGACAGCAGCTGTATAAATGTTGTTGTGTTTAACTTCACAAAGACCAGAGCAATTTAAAGACACACACACACCTGTGACCTATAAAGGCCTTATGTGTGCATTTCCAGGCAACAGCTGGAGGGGCGAAAACCACGAGGAGTGACAGACAGCGACACACACACACACACACACACACACACACCTAAATGAACCAAAAGAGGCCAAATGTGGAATCAGCTGCTGTATAAATCTGATAAATCAAGAATGACACAAAGACTGTAGACGGTGATTCTGAGGAAGACACAAACATCCCTTTATGAACGGATCACCATCCAAAGAAGCAATAAGGTTATTGATCAGGATTCATCATGTTTTCAATATCAAACCAGATCATATACCTTCACTGTTTTATAAATCTCTCAAGTTCACTTCCTGTTTCAATCAAAGAACTCACCCAATCAGCTCATCACATAAAATAAGTGATTTAGCTGCGTGCGTCTGTGTGCGTGCGTGCGTGCGTGCGTGCGTGCGTGCGTGTGCGTGTGCTAACCCTCCAGCTGTTCATTCAGAGGGTTCAGAAACAACTGTGACGACAGCTGAGAGACAGGCAGACACACACACACGCACAACCGTCCTCCGGTTGAATCCAACACACAGGCAGCATTCATCAGCCTCTTGTCATGTGGTCAGTGGGGGGGGGGGGGGGGGGGGGGGGGGGGGGGGGGGGGGGGTGCTGAATGCTGTTCAGAGTCAAACTGAACTTTATTGACGAGGAAGTAATGTGACAGTCAGCAGGTTACACACACACACACACACACACACACACTGCAGATTTAACAGTTTCGGGGTCAGAAAGAGAAACGTCACAGATTTCCAGCCTGGAAAAAGCTTCTGATGACATCGCAGTGATGTCACAGCGATCCTGGGGTGTCAGTACCGGGCATGCGGACCAGGGTCGGATCCAGAACCAGGATCTCATCATTTGTGAAGGATTTCAATGTCAAACACAGCTTAAACCGCCCGTTCACATGAAACACACCAGACGACCAGTCTGGCCAGTTGCCACCACGACCTCTGACCTCTGCACACGCTCAGTTTGTGTCAAATAAAAACGTGCGTGTGTGTCCGGTACAGGAAACAGGAAACAGCTAAAGATCTATAAATATGATCAGTTCACTCGGCCAATAAGAGTATAAAAGAAACATGAAGCTCAGTGCGAGTGTGTGTGTGTGTGTGGGGAGCTGGCCTCACTTCAACATTCCAATGTGCTGACGCATACAACACATGGTAATCATCACACACTCACTATATTTCTGTGTGTTCACACTGACACACACATTTCACCATCAAAACCCACAAGGGGTCCCGGACCAGGACCGGGGCCGACTCGGAATAGAACATGCCAGTGAGCGAGTCGGAGCTTCACGTGTCCCGGCGAGGACGTCAATGGCAGGACAGACAACGTGACGCTTCCGATTGGACGAGATTATTCTGCTACTCTGAAGAAACGGATCGGGTTTCGGATCCGGATCAATATCAGAACCGGTCCGGAGACAAAACTGAAGTCGGTCTCTGTGACTGCGTTCGTCTCGGCTCTATTTTCAGCAGCTGTCGGTGGAGGGACACCAGAGCTCAGCTGTCCCCCCATCAATCACTGCATACTACAACACCCCCCCCCCACCAGCCCCCCCCCCCCCCACACACACACACACACACACCCAGTGTAAAGCCAGTCCACGCCTGATAGAAACACAGAGCACAATCCCAGTATAGAACCAATATAGACCGGGTACAAAGCCTAAATATAATCCCAGTAGAAAGGGATGACGGAGGTGAAACCAGTTCAGAGGAAATGATCTCAGAGTGTCACTTCCTGTTTCCTGAAACACACCTGATCTTGTGTCCCTGTGAGGACATTTTCAGTATTTCAGATTATTGATCCGGTTTCACTGATTGTGGTTTCATAAACGAAGAAACATTTGTAAATAAAAAAAAGATCAATCTGAACTTCAGCATCTCAGCAGAGAAGAACTAAGCACAAACATTTCCTCTCCTTTGGATTTTTTCAGATTCATGATTTTTTATTCTTATTATTTTTTGAATCTACTTCAAGAGAAATGGAGGAATAAAGGCGTTTGTGGCAATGGGTTTTCAGTGTGTAGCTGCCTTTTCAAATGTCTGGATTTCCACTATGAAGGAAATATTGTCCAGCAGATTATGTGTCGCTCTCTCTCTGTGTGTGCGTGCGTGCGTGCGCGTGCCTCTCACCGATGGACACCAGACGGATGTGCTCCCTCTCCAGGAACTCCAGGGCCACAGAGACGTTCTCCAGCTTCATCTGTCTGAAGTTGGGTCTGCTGTGGTACTTCCTGAACATCTTCTTCTGGCTCAGAACCTCCAGGAGTCCGATCAGCTTCAGCCCGTCGCTCAGGTCCTTCTGCAGGTCCGCGATGCGCCGGTTGAGCCCCTTCAGGTGCTCGTTGCACCACCTGGTGAACGTGTTCTGCTGGATCTTCTTCCACGGAGCGTCCTCGGCCAGGTCCTTCTCCGTGGCCGGCATCTCCTCCTCCTCCTCGGCCAGCTCCGGCGCGGAGCTCCGGAGGAACAGCGGCTCCGTCATGGTCCCCAACCTCGGCACGGGACCCGGAGCGCGGACTGCGGGAGGCTAAAAGAGGTCCCAGGAATGTCCCACTGTCCGGATCCGTCCACGGGACGGGCCGGAGCTCATTGGGCGGAGGGGCGGGGCGGGGACACCAGGCAGGACCCCCCTCACACCCGGAGCGGCATGACTCCTCCGGCTATTTATAGACTCTCCGACACGGGACAGAAAGAAAAAAAAAAAACACTAAACACGGCAAATAAACAGTTATTATGGATTCGAGAATAAACTCAATTTACTTTCAAAAGGTGAAAATCAGCTCCCACGCATGCGCACAGCGACACTCATCGAGCGTCTCCGACGGAACTACAGGCAGAAACTAAATGTCAAGCTCCTCTGAGATTCCCTCCGGACGCGAACGTGGAGCCGAAAACGCATTCGTACCAAGAGGCTGCACCAATAAAATTGAAATCTCAAAGAAATGTACTTACCGAGGAAGAGGCACCGCCCGTCGCAGAGGAAACTCCTGCTGAGTGGGGAATAAAGAGCAGAGTCACATAAGCAAGAAATACTTGACATACTAAACACACTGAGAGTTCCCACTGAACCCATATTTCTATACGCGCCATACATACCTTGAAAGAACCTGGTGGCGAAGAAGAAAATCATCAAGGCCATAAAGCACAAGCCAGGAAAGGGAAAACTCCATTTGTGCTGAGATCAAGGTACAAAATAATCAAGCACCGTCGTCAAATGTGGGAACAAATCCAAAGCAATATGAACACTTTCCATAACCAATAATAAAAAGCGACAAGAAATAATTGAGTTATTGGAAAAATACATGAATACAAACATTCAGGGCACAAATAACGACTTTTTATTTTTCCTGCTCATTACATCATGTACAGGCCCATTTCGTCGAGTAGGAGAGAAACAGGAGTCATTCAGTTCGACAAGACGACCCCAATGAAGACTCATTCATGGACCAAAAGATTTGCAACGGAGGCAGGGGGACAGCTAGCTTAGCAATTAGCTGCGGGTCAACAAATGGCTCCCATGACTTCCGAGCGTGAAGAACAGCTAATGGCCCACATGCTAACTTAGCAGAAGCTACACATAAGTGGGTCACAAAGAGCTAGCATAAAGGCTACATCACCTGGAGCTAGAAAGAAAACGACTTGAGCGGGCTACCACGAGCTAACGCCTGGAGCTGCGAAAGCTAACATTTCCCCCGACAAGGCTACTTTCCCCTGGTCCTCATGCGAGACGACAGAATTACGGAAACAACAGTTTAAATCATTTGAACATTGATAGCTCCAAAAGCAGAGGTGTAATATTCCGTCGCTGGGGTAACCATCTCAAACTAGAACACACACCGCACTGTGCATGAGATGACACATTTAGGTTTCTATATTTCCAGAGTTTACGCTAAGCTAGGCTAATGTGACAAACAGGAAATGAAGAAGCGAAGGAGAAAAGACAGTGTCCATGCTTCCGCTGTCAAAGTCTATATTCGACACGTCATGCCGCAGGCAGACCAGAATATTCTTTTAGCAACCGACAATATGAACACAAAATAAAATACTTGCACTTGTGCTGCTATTTATGGAAGAACAAACACCCGCTACCAAATATAGTGTTGAAACAGGTGAAAACCAATCCGGATTTTCACTGCTACAATCTGCCGTTTTGAAAAATAAACAGGAATTATTCAGGAAGTAAACTTCTGCTACCATAATTGACTATGCATATATTCATGTACCAAGTATGAAGGAAAAGGAATAAGATAAGTGCAGAATCTGTCCAGAGATATTATCTGCATGCAGCTACTAGGAGGAATTTGTATGTTAACTGGTGTGCAAAAGAAAAACACATTTCTCACTTTTCTGACCAACATTCATTTTTGAAAACATTTGATGAGCCGACACAAATGAAAAGTTCTGGAATAAAGAGGAAGTGGAAGCCCAGAAACAATAAATCAATATCCTGCTCAAATCCTTCAATCATTCACGTTTGTGAAAATATTGCTATGTCATGTTAACGCTTCTTTCTCTCTGTCACTGAAGGTGAACTGGAATGTCCCCTTGGTGCAAGTCATGGGTCAAGATCACGTCCTCGTCAGTTTGACAGTTTCTATGTTTATTTGGTCTTCCATGGAGTCAAAGAAAGACTTAAAGCCGTTTTGGCTAGAAATATAAAGACGGAATGTTGCCTGGGTACAATTGTCGTTGGTGGAATTCCGTTTTGGGTCTGCGGCTCTACTCCTCTTCGCTGGCTCATGTGATTTGGGTTTCGTGACCTCACGTACCGTTTTTTTCCCATTTTGTCATTTTGATAAAGAGGCACCTCCTGTGACCGGTTTTACTACGGAGAATCATTGAACTGGTAGGATGCTGACAGACTCGTCTTTCATTCAAATGCTTTTGAAATATCCTTAAAATAGCACTTATATTGAACATCAAATCGGAGCTAAAAAGTGGCACAGTGACATCAGTCAACAAATAAAAAGTCTTTCTCAGGATGGATCAAGGAAAATCTTGTTTTTGCTTAAACGGACAAATGCAAGATTGGATTGAGGTGTACACGAACAAAAAGGATTTTATCTGCATTTTATGCTTCATTTTTTCTTGGTCTATATTTTGCTGTTCTGAAAACAAAATGTCATAAGATATATGGTGATGGATGAAATGAGCCGATAGGAGGAGTTGGGACTTATTCCATTTAACTTGACGATTGAATAATGTTTTCAGAACTTTATATTAAATGATAGGAAATATGTCCTTCCGTTTTGATTATGATATAATCCTAAAATAAAAGGATTCGTCAAACCTGATGACAGGACATGGTTCTCTCACGGTTCATTTCATCTGCTGATATTTTACCTTTGAAGATCTACAACTTGTGGGTTGACCCTTTAATCCAGATCAAATCTGGTTATTTTCCGGGATCTGAGTGTGAGGACGAATCCGTGCGCTGACCTGCAGGTGAAGCGTTCTCCTCCGTCCCCGTTCAGGTCGAAGCCATCGTCCTCCAATCAGAGCAAAGCGGCCCGAAGACATCGGGACAGAAAGCCCTCTTCCCGTCGTCTCCGGGACGTCCCGGCGTCCTCAGGTCCTGCTGAAGCTGGGGACCACCAGAACCACGATGGCCGCCACAGCCACCGCCGCCACCGCCAGGTTCCAGCCTTCAGGCTCCGTCTGAGGACACACGGAGACGCACGGCGCCATCAGAACCGCACACCATCGTCACTCCACTCGATCACCAGGAAAACATTGAATTATGCAAATCAATAAATGGTTCATGAGCATCTGGAGGATTTTATAAACATTTGCGAGTTTCGGTTCATACGTAGAACGATTTATTACCTACGTCAGAGACTGAACTGCAAATGTCCAGCTCCCTCGTATTATCGCTGTATTTTTGGCAGCAACAAGCCTCCGTACACATACACACCATAAATGTAGCTGGTGTCCAGTGTGTCAGCTTTTAGCGGTGACTACGACACACAATTTAAACGCAGCCTGTAAGCAGATATACACGCACACGCACACAGAGACGCAGGCGCACACACTCACACACGCAGACGCACGCACACACACACACAGACACACACGCACACAGAGACGCAGGCGCACACACACACGCAGACGCACACACACACGCTGACACACACACACGCAGACACATGCGCACACAGACGCACACACACGCACAGAGACGCAGGCGCACACACACCTGTGTGAGGAAGAATATTTCCACAAAGAAACATTAGAAAAAAAAGAAAAAAAAGGAGATGAAATAAAATTATAGTTTTAACGAGCTGCTAACATGGAGGAGGCGGGGCTTATGACTGCACGGCGTGACTCAAAGCGTCACATGATGTCATAACATCTGGACCAATGAGAGTAATAGGAAGTGCGTAGGTGACTTTGGAGAAGCCACCGTGTCTGGGAGAGAAAGAAGGGGCGTGGCCATACCTGGTCCTCTCTAGGACGCCAGCTCCTCCCACCAGCACCAAATCAACGCCACTATAACAATCATTCCTATGAAGGGGATGGAGAGAACGGGGGGCGCAGACGGAGGAGTGCAGGTCTGGGAAGAAGACAAGAGGAAGAAGTGTGGGGGAGGATATCAAACCATAAAGTGATCAGATAATAAAGTCAGGGGGCGTGAGGGGGCGGGGCCAGAAAACAGAAGAAACTAATCGATAACTGGTGTGATCAATAAATCCATCAAATTTACAGAGAATTTGATGGAGTTTGAGAAATGTGATGAGAAACAGGAAGGAGAACGACAAGATGGATCCACTTCCTGTCTGTTAAAGATCTGTGACGACTCCTTCAGATTGAGCTACACCAGGTCCAGGGCGCACCGTGGAGACGCCATGAAGCCTTGACCTCTCACCTGTGACTTTCTGTCAGCCATTTTGTTCAGCTGGTCCTTGCAGCGTCGCAGCTCGTGTTCCAGCGCCTCCCGCTCGCGCTGGCTGCCGTCATACCGCTGCTGCAGTTGGGTAAGCTCCGCCTTCAACCTGTCGCACTGCCACAGAGACGCAGACAGTCACTGAGCCTGTCTCACGCCTCCTCCATCAGACAGTAAGTAAGGTTACCTGTCTCTCCACCCTCTGGGCCGATTCTTCAGCGTGTCTCAGCGCCACCTTCAGGAGGCCCTGCTCTTCCTCCTGAGACACTGTGATGTAAGGGTCCGCCTTCACAGGCTCCTCCCCTCTGACAGCCAGGTACACGCCCTCACATCTGTTCACCACATAAAAGACCTGTGATCCCCTTGAGACGCCCATTCATTACCATGACAACACACAGCTGGTCCGACCACTCACACGTCTCGTTGCAGTTGCTCCACTTCGTTGCTCAGCTGCTGGTTGTTGTCGCTCAGCGTCTGACGTTTGTGCGTCAGGTGGACGACCTCGTCCATCACCTGATTCACCTCACCTGGACACAGACATTCACAGGTTAACTCCAGGCTGATGCTAAGCTAAGATAACCAGCTCCAAGCTGATGCTAAGTGAAGATAGCCAACTCCAGGCTGATGCTAAGCTAAGCTAACCAGCTCCAGGCTGATGCTAAGCTAACCAAATCCAGTCTGATGCTAAGCTAAGCTAACCAGCTCCAGGCTGATGCTAAGCTAACCAAATCCAGTCTGATGCTAAGCTAACCAAATCCAGTCTGATGCTAAGCTAAGCTAACCAACTCCAGGCTGATGCTAAGCTAAATTAACAGCTCCATTTTTATGCTAAGCTAAGTGAAGAAAACCAGCTCCAAGCTGATGCTAAGCTAGGCTAAGCGATGACCTCACCCTGTGTTCTCTTCATGCTGATCTCCGCCCTCAGCGTGGTGATCTCCAGCTCGTACTCCTGCGCGGTGGCCTGGAGGCGCTGAAGCTCCGCCCTCATCCTGCACAGCTCCTCCTGCAGGGAGGCAATGTCGTTCTCCCTCTCCCCCGCCGCCTCCTCGGCCGCCTGCTGGAGCAGCAGCACCTCCTCCTGAGCCAAGCGCAGCACCTCCTGGGCCTCCTCCAGCTCGCTCTCCTTCTCCTCCTCCACACTGACCAGCTCCTCCTGGGCCGAGCTCAGCTGGGCTGGAGGAGGAGCACATTGAGGAGGAGCAGAATCACACATCGGGACATCACAGCAACACAATTTTAAGTGTGTGGAGACAGTGAAGGCTTCTGGGAAAATATTGAGTGGCAACATTTTACAAAGAATGGAGATGGTTTTCAAGACCCGATTTGTATTTTTGTGAAGTGAAGAAACCTTTTACCTTGTAGTCTCTGGATCTGTCTGGTGAAGGTCTCGGCCTGGTGAGCGCTCGCCAGCCGCTCGTCCTCCAACACTCCTGAGAGAAAAAGACATCATTTACTCCATTGAACCGACAAAGATTGAATTTATGAATTATGTTTGTTTCCAATACTTACCAAACAAACTAATGTGAGCACATTTGGAAGTGATTTTTTGATGTATTATTATTATTATTATTATTATTGTTATTGTTATTATTGTTATTATTATTGTTATTATTATTGTTGTTATTGTTATTATTATTATTATTGGTCAATCTTAAACACTCAATAAAACAGTGAATTATGTTTGTTTCCAATACTTACCAAACAAACTAATGTGAGCACATTTGGAAGTGATTTTTTGATGTATTATTATTATTATTATTATTATTGTTATTGTTATTATTGTTATTATTATTATTATTATTATTATTATTATTATTGTTGTTATTATTATTATTATTATTGTTATTATTATTGTTGTTATTGTTATTATTATTGGTCAATCTTAAACACTCAATAAAACAGCGTGTAGCACGTAGCATGTTAGAAAGAACACGTGAAACACCCACCCTCAAGCTCCATGGAACTCTCCTCCTGTCTCTGAGAAAACTCCCTGGTCTCCTCCAGCTCCAACATCAGCTGCAGCACCTGAGTCTTCAGCTCCTCCTCCTCTTCATCCTTCTCTTCCATCGCCTCCTTCTCCTCCTCCTGCTGCTGCGGCTGGCCTCTGTCTCCAATTCCCAGCATCCTCTCCTCCTTCTCCTCCTCCCTCTCTTTGGGCTGCAGAGGTTCAGGCTTCACGTTTGATTTCTCCACCTTCAGCTCACAAAACTCGTCTGCAAAAAACACAAAAACACACAAAATTCAAAGTCCTGACAGAAACGGACGGCAAGTCGACCTGTGTCCTCATGTCCAGCGGCCTCTTTTTAAACTGTGGCTCCCCCTGCTGGTGATGACCAGGAAACGCAGAAGGGATTGAGTAATAAACATCACCCACACCTGAGACGATCCGATTCTACGCACAATACTTAATGTTACGACACACAATACTGCAAAGGTTTCATTCTCTGATGGGAATTAATAGGATAAACTTTCTGTCAGATCATTGAGGTCATTTCCGTATTTATTCCTGAGGAGAACCAGCTGATTGAGGTTGACACATCATCATCATCGCAAAGAGTAAAACACTCAGACTCACTGACCACACGCATCCAGGACCTCCTCTATGACGGGAGGCAGCCGGAGTCCGTCCATGTTCATCACCCTGGGCGCGGGGGATCAGAGGAAGAGGGGGGAGGAACAGGAAGCCTCCTCACGCTGCACCTCCTCCATCTCCAGGATCTGAGACACACACTGATGGGGAGGACGAGGAGCAGGTGGGGGAGAGGGAGGTGGGTGAGAGAACTGCGACAGTGATTCTGGATCACACAGGTCAAAGTGAGGCTACAACAGCACAACAACATATACAAGAGTGTATGAAGCAGGAAGTGAGTCATGAATCTTTCGACCAATCCACTGAAGATTTTCCGAGCTCCGTTTCTTACAGAAGACCAGAGAGAATCTTTCCTTCAGTATCTCTGACTCTGTTCACCACATCAGCCACTCACTCTGAGATCGGATGATTTCCAAAATAAATATTTCAACTTTAAATCCAAAGTTGTAGTAAACACCTGAGTCTGTTCATTCGAGTAAATCATTATTCAGATGTTCAAGTTCAAATCTTTGGAGAGAAACTTCAATGAGACAACAGCAAAAATTCAACAGGCGGACACACTTGGAGACAGGTCCGGTCCAGTTAGTAAATTCAATTTCAGAGAAGATAAAGAACCCTGAAGCACATGTGCTGAGGAACAGGTGGAACAGAGGAGATGCGGGACAGGTGTGTGTGTGTGTGTGTGTGTGTGTGTGTGTGTGTGTGTGGTTGGGGACAACCAGGAACCTGAACCAACACACAGATGGATGAGACATTCATGGTCCCTCAGGACAAACCACCATCAGGTCAGAGGTCATACTGTTGTCGTGTCAAAGAATGCTTAGATAATAATGCATGCTAACACACTGAACTCAGATCATCCTCATGACCCCTTTTTGGAATAACTTTTGATAGGAAGGTCCTAAAGGCCCGGAAGTGGGCAACCACCCCACTATATTCCCCCTTCCGCATCCAACGGTACCATCCGTGAGTCCCTACGACGTCGTGAAGTTGGTGAAATACGAAAAGTCAAAACATATTTTCTGCGAATAACTTTGGATGGGAACGTCTTATCAAATTTCTGTTTCGCTATGCGCCCCCATTTATGGCCTTTCCGCATCCAACGGTACCACATGAGTCAGGGTTAGGATTAGGTCAGGGTTAGGGTTTAGGGCTTGGGCTAGGGTTAGGATTAGGGGTTTAGGGGTTTAGGGTTAGGGGATTAGGGTTAGGGCTACGGCTAGGGTTAGGGGTTTTGGGTTAGGGTTTAGGGTTACAGTTAGGGCTAGGGTTATGGGTTTAGGGTTACGGGTAAGGTGCTAGAGGAAGGTCAGCTTTCTGTTTTGCTATGCGCCCCCATTTATGGCCTTTCCGCATCCAACGGTACCACATGAGTGAGGGTTAGGATTAGGTTAGGGTTAGGGTTTAGGGCTTGGGCTAGGGTTAGGATTAGGGGTTTAGGGGTTTAGGGTTAGGGGATTAGGGTTAGGGCTACGGCTAGGGTTAGGGGTTTTGGGTTAGGGTTTAGGGTTACAGTTAGGGCTAGGGTTATGGGTTTAGGGTTACGGGTAAGGTGCTAGAGGATGGTCAGCTTTCTGTTTTGCTATGCGCCCCCATTTATGGCCTTTCCGCATCCAACGGTACCACATGAGTCAGGGTTAGGATTAGGTTAGGGTTAGGGTTTAGGGCTTGGGCTAGGGTTAGGATTAGGATTAGGATTAGGGGTTTAGGGGTTTAGGGTTAGGGGATTAGGGTTAGGGTTAGGGCTACGGCTAGGGTTAGGGGTTTTGGGTTAGGGTTTAGGGTTACAGTTAGGGCTAGGGTTATGGGTTTAGGGTTACGGGTAAGGTGCTAGAGGAAGGTCAGCTTTCTGTTTTGCTCTGCCCCCCCATTTATGGCCTTTTTCTGCATCCAGCGGTACCACATGAGTCAGAGTTAGGATTAGGTTAGAGTCAGGGGATAGAGTTAGGGTTCCATTTTGTAGGGTTATAAGAATGGAATTAGGGTTAGGGGATTGGGTCAGGGCAGTGAGTGAGTGGTTGCACAGTCCAACCGCTGTCCCAAGGCACTGAGATCATCAGGCGTGCTTTGGGAAATTATCCAATTTGAGTTAATTGGCCCAAAAATATGAATTGGTAAGAACAAATCATTTATAAACAGGCCCAGCTTTCACACTGAGTCGATAGACTTCATTGTCTTTCTATATACTGTATTAAGCCAACATTTGTCATTTTGTAACATCTTTCTTTGGTGGTGTGCCCTGGGTTTTTTTTGCCCATATGAAAAATAGTGCCGTGCCTCATAAAAGGTTGAAATAGCACTGATCAAACATTGACCTCCAGGTAGCTCCAGATGCAGATGGACTCAGTGGGGTTCATCCACAGGAGAGCAAATGGATGTTCTGATGTCTGGATCCGTGTTTCTGTCTCTTTATCGTCACGCTAACATGTAGCTCTGTCTGTTTAAGCCCAGCTGTGACTCTGTGACCTTGTCGTCTTCAGTCTCACACACACATACACGCAAACATTCAGAGAGAATAATAAAATACAAATACCTGAAGCGGAGACGAAGATGTTCACTGCAGACCTCCTCCTCTTCCTCCTGTGTCCTATATTTCCTCCTCAGCGTCAGCTCAATGTGATGCAGAGCAACGTCACAGACGCCATGACACGAATACACAATGAGCCTACATGATGTCATCATTATCCTGCACACCACTAGCATTCTATATATTACTCTGCTAATGTTGCATGTTATGTATTCATTTCAATATAAATGTATGTCAGAGAAGGACGTCCCCTTCTGCAGAATATTAAAATTCATAATCTGGGATAAAGTAAATAGTTAATTCAGGTCGATGAGAATAAAACTGATGCCTTGTTCTGTGATAGAGGCGAAACCTAAACACACAGGATGAGAACTGCCCGTCTCACTGCTGAGTGGTTGCTAGGCAACACACTTCCCGACTGGGTTACATCAGAGGACAGAAAATAAATCCCTCAGAAACACAACATTTTATATGTGATATAAAGTTAATCACGACACCGATATAAGATACGACATAAAACCACACTGATTATATAATGATGAATATTACATCGTATTGCAGTAAGTGTCTCACAACGAAATGACGTCACCTAGCGGCGACTCCCCGACTCACATTCACGAATCTGCAGATTTTAAACGAAAACACGTTTACTTAGATTCACAGCTGATTTACATTTGCAAAATTAACGTACGATTTCTGCCACCAGAGCAGGAACCACGTGAACATGAAAAGGAACCGACTGCGGAATATGAATGAAGGTGATTAAATAAATAAAGGAACGTTTCCGGTGTTTGTCGAATCATCGGATGAGAAACGACCGTGAGTGTTTTAAGGAAATACAGTTCACGTGTTTCGTAACCGGCAGTGAGACGCGAGAGGACGAGGTCATTTCTACACGTTCCACCGGTGACTACCGGAGTTTAACGAACAGGTGTGTGTGTGTGTGTGTGTGTGTTACCGGGCCGAGCCGCCTTCTTCAGCCGGGGGTCGGCACGTCTCCTCCGGGTGTCTGAGGACACACAGCGGCAGTGAAGGTTTGAATTCATCGAATCACCAGAGTTCACGTTTATTATTGAATAGATTTGCCAATATATATATAGATATAAGATATAAAGAGTGTAAAATCGATCTGCCTAAAATGTGCGAACGAAAGATAAAATAATACGGCATGAAAACTGTGTGTGTGTGTGTGTGTGTGTTAGCACTCTTCATCTGTAGTAAGACTGTTGGGTCAGAATACTTCACCATGTTGTGTCACAGGACGCCTTGAGGATGTTGGCGCTGCGGTGCATTGTGGGAGGGCTGCGTGTTCCTCCCTGTGTCAGACGGCGTGGAGGTCAGGTGACGATGATGCGTTTCCTGTCTGCGGGTCCCGACCCGTCCAGACTGAAGCTGAGGACGCGCGTGGCGGTGACCCTGCTGGTGGGCGGCGGCGTGCTGGCTTCCTGCTTCCTGTTGCAGCAGGAGAAGCAGAGGAAGCAGCGGCGGCAGCGCGTGGAACAGCTGCAGCACGTGGCGTTGGGTCGGGGGAACTTTAACCTGACGGACCACAGCGGGACGCCGCGCACCAAGAGCGACTTCCTGGGGCGCTGGGTGCTGCTGTACTTCGGCTTCACGCACTGTCCCGACATCTGTCCCGAGGAGCTGGACAAGCTGAGCGACGCCGTGCGGATTCTGGACCGGGACGCCTCGCTGCCCCGCGTCCAGCCCCTCTTCATCACCGTGGACCCGGACAGGGACGACGTCCCGGCGCTGGCCCGCTACGTCAAAGACTTCCACCCGCGCCTCATCGGGCTGACGGGTGGTGCCGAGGAGGTGAAGGCCGCGGGGCGCGACTACAGGGTGTACGCCAGCGCCGGGCCCAAGGACGAGGACGGGGACTACATCGTGGACCACACGGTCCTGATCTATCTGCTGAGTCCGGACGGCCTGTACCTGGACCACTACAACCGAACCAAAGACCAGGACCAGCTGGCACTCAGCGTCCGGAACCACATCAAGAACTACGTCCCGCTGGACCAGACTCCCTGAGGGTCCCACCTGTGGCCCCGCGACAAATAAAGGTTTCGGTCTTCTGCTCCTGTGTTTTCGCTCGTCTGATAATAAACGGATTCATGGATAAAACAATAATCAAAGATCAATCGCGCTGTGGTTTATTGAGAAATGTGGTTCGGAGACATCATTGATGAACCGGGAGCTTTGGTCAGCTGTTGGAGGAACACATGACCTCACGAGTCGGGGGGGGGGGGGGGCAAAGGTCGGGGGTTAATGGGGGGGGGGGGGGGGGGGGGGGGGGGCAAAGGTCAGAGGTTAATCCGTCCTGGGGAGAAATTCAAACACTGTGATTTTGGCGCGTCGTGTTATCTTTCCGATAAATTCCTGGGACCCTGAAGGACTCACGCTGTCCTCAGGGCGAAGTCTCCGGTCTTGAATCTGTCCGTCACTCTGTGCGTGCTGAGCAGAGTCAGAGCCATGGAGTCCAGACTCTCCTCCAGACCTGCAGCTTGGTCCACCTCCACCGTGTAGTCGTTGGCCTGGGACACAGGAAGCAGACTGAAGCTCCGCCCACAATCAGACACACACACGCCCCCTCTGACGTAAACAGAGAGTTACACGAACATCTCAATCGTGAACCGTGAATTATGGGATGTATATATACATGTGTATTTACCAGCTGCAGGGACGCCAGCAGATATTTACAGGCCTCCAAGTTGTCCAGGCCCTGAACCACGGAGGAGAAGAGTCTGCGCTGACCCACGTGCCCCAGCTCTCGGACGATCCTCTCCCCGTAGTCGTGGATGTCAAACGCCGGGCGCTCCTCCTGAACACGGACCGCAACACGTGAGCCAGGGCACACGCGTGTGGGATAGACCGCGCGCGCGCGCAGGACGGCGAAGGTTACCTGCAGAGCCAGCTGGGGGCGGATCTGGTCCTCCCAGTCTTTGACTCTGCGGGACAGAGCCGTCTCTTGGGTGTAACCTCGGCAGTTCATCACCAGCTGCTCCTGAACACACCACAAGTTCTCATTTTGAAAAGACGCAAAGTGGTGAACGTTGGGAATTGAAAAGAAACACTGCGTCCCTTTATTTGGTCTCATCGATGGCTTACCACTCGAAGCGTCACCAGATCTTCGTAGGTCAGCTGGTCTTTCTCAGCGTCTGTCAGGAAACACACCCGTTAACAAATGCACAGGCGTGTGATGTCGCACACGCGTGCGAGATTACCTGGTAATATGAAGTCCTCTCCTCCTCTGAACTCTGCTGGGACGTGGTCAGGAAAGTCTTGGTGCTCGTTGTCCGAGTGGTCTCCGTCCCCACCTGTCAATCATTCATTTCGACTTTAAACCGGCACGACGGAGGTTCGGGATCAAATCGGTTTCCTCGCGCCAGACGTGTTTTACCCAGCAGGTCGGGGTGCCTGAAGCCGTCTTCGGGCTCCTCCCCCAGCGGCTGTGGCTCCGCCTCCTCCGGCTGCAGGAAGGTCCTCCTCAGATCCTCATCGGAGACCACCACGCCCTGAGTGACGCCAAAATGTCTTGGTTTCCATAACCATGATCAAAGCTAAATGAAACCCCAACACCAGGGACCACTCACTGCTTTCCTGTAAATCCTCCTCTGGGTCCTCAGCTTGTCCTTCATTGTGCTCAGGTAAATGTAGTTCATGTCTGGAAAAACCGTCCACAGTTGAGAGACACACACACACACACCATATATACGCGCATGAAAGAGGATTCACAAACCTGTAAACTTGGGCCCATTTTTTAATTTGTGCTCAGGAGGATCAACTGAAAAGACGAGACAGCAGTTAAATCCAAACTGAACATGAATATGATTATGTTGAAGTATAATAACTCACAGGTTCCTCTGAACCAGCTCCTGAAGTCCTGAAGAGGAGAGGCTCGTTTCCTCTTCCTCTTTCCTTTGTCATCCAGACCTTCGGGAACTTTATAACATTTCCCTGCAGAAGAAGAAGAAGAAATCAACTCGGTCAGAGCTGGAAGCAGAAAGTCCGAGAAACTCAAAGTCCCAGAGGTCACCTGGTTTCAAAGGTTTCTCCTCCCCGAGGACGACATAGGGGTCATGGAGCGCCCACGTGTTCACCTGAAGCACAAGATGGAAACTTAACTCTGACCTCTGTTGGGTAACAGCTGTTTATACGTATTGTGAAGAGAATCAAGTTGTGATTTGAAGTTCAATTGAGGACCACAGTGGAAAAAGGAGGACGACACCAAAGGAGTGGGACTAGCGTACAGCAGGTGGCCTTTCTTTGTCCGTCTCCACTTGTCCTCGCTCTCGAATCATTCTTCTTTCCGCTGGAGCCTAAATTCAAAGGTTTGAGAACACAATAAACCAACAAACCACAGAGGAAGAATTTCATGGTGACACCGCCAAAATCCAACCTTTTTTTTCTCTCCAAATATGAGGGTCACATTTTTTAAATGGGATTAAACCTGGTGTCTGAGGACGTGTTCCTCGGGTTCCTGGTCCTGCTCCACGTCGTTGTCGTCTAACGGGAAAAAGTCGCCCGCGGCGTCACCGCTCGGAGACTCGGCACCTGGAGTCCAAAATAAAATGGATTGATTTTGGACTTGGAGGGTGAGGACCATTACATCCTTCTCTCCAGTTTGGCTCCTCCTTCCAGATCAACCATTCAAACTGTTCATCTGCTCAATGTAATTCTCAGACATGTGTCGGTCATGTTTACCCTGCTGATGATGATGATGAAGAGGAGGAAGAGGAGTCTCGGTGTACGTGTCATGGTCCGGCTGAGACGAGGATCTGTGCGAGAGGACGATCGTGTCTCCGTCTCCAGGGATGAACAGATTCATCCTGAAATCCTTCTGACTGCAGAGAACCTCTCCTTTCGCACTGATGCGCACACACACACGGGTGATATGAGTTCTGGTTGACCTTTGACCTGCCAGTCTCTGTACTTCCTGTACTAGCAGCTAGACAGCAGTTCATTTGTAAAGCGTCTGACCTGATGAGAGGAAGTTTGTTCTTTTCGAAGGACTCGGGAGCAATCAGAGCCTCAGGAGGGAGAGGAGCCACGTTCACAGTCTGACAACACAGGTCGTATCATTACATTCTTATGGTATATTCCTGTTGTGTATTCTGGGTACCGGGCGACAAACTAACCATTTTAACGTCCAGTGTCTCTGGTGTCTCCGTGGAGTCGATGTCCAGAGGAGTGAACTAAAGAAGAAAGGGTTACAGTAACTTACAAATACACTTCAATCAAATTGAACCTTTGTACGTCGAGTTTAATCCAACTCTCACCTCCGCCTCATCATCATCGCCGCCATTGTGCTCTGTGTTGGCTCCGCCCTCCTCGGAATCTGCTGCCTGTTTGTTTCGTCTGTGAAGGAAATGCATCAGAGACGGGAACGTGACCCTCAAGGCGACAGGAAGTGCTGTTTCTTTACGACTCACTTCCTGTTTCTGTCGTTGATGTACTCCAGAGTCTGGTACACCAGGTTGTGCAGCAGCTCCACCTGAAACACACAGTCAGAGGTTTACAGGAGTCAGGTCCATCACCCCGATGGTTCTGGTACTGGTTCTGGACCTTCTTGCTGTAGATGCAGGCCGAGCCCTGGATCAGCAGCGCCGCTTCAGCAAAGTTCAGCCGAATCTTCCCTCCGTCAAACTCGATGCACATCTCGTCCAACTACACAACCAGGAAGAAAAAAGATGTGATCGTTATTCACCACCAGCTGCTGTGACACTTCTAATTAAAGAATCCTCCATTTTCTATATTTAAGCTTCACTATTCTCACTGTATCTGACTTTGTTTTCGTGTCACTAATTGAGTGTTTTCCTCTGAGTGCATGAACACACAGCTGGTGTGGATATAATGTAATAAAATAATGATAACAAGCTCAAGTTCAAATGTTTGAGTCCGTCCAGTCAACATTCACATTTTAAATGTGATTGTGTGTTCATGTCTGAAACAAACAAAGCGCTTTGTGTTGTAAGGGTTGAGATATCCGTTGGAAAGGCGCCACATAAGCGAAAGTCATTATTATTATTATTAGTAAATACATCTTCTAAATAGTCGTTGAGCTCGGAGGCCATCAAGTTCAAATGTTTGAGTCCGTCCAGTCAACATTCACATTTTAAATGTGATTGTGTGTTCATGTCTGAAACAAACAAAGCGCTTTGTGTTGTAAGGGTTGAGATATCCGTTGGAAAGGCGCCACATAAGCGAAAGTCATTATTATTATTATTATTAGTCAATACATCTTCTAAATAGTCGTTGAGCTCGGAGGCCACGTCGATGTCCCAGTTCTTGGTGAGTTCTCTGATGGGCTGCAGCAGGTGAGCAAATCTGTTCTCCGTGAGCTCCATGGTGGCTCCACTGTCAACACAACACAGAAGTGCGTAAAAAGTCTACACAATGAACATGACACACGCACGACATTGCTAAACTGTGTCAGAGGTCAAACTAGACTGGATGACATGGTGTTAATATCTGGGATTAGAATTCATCTGCTGCACAACAAGGAAACACATGACTTCTATTTATAAACATGACCATTTAAAAGTAACATTACACACGTCTTACGTTCATAGGATATATATTTATCTGATTTATTACCTATAGCTGAGCAGAATGAGTCTTAAATCATACACCGAATATGACACGGCGTCCTAGTTGTTTACTATGTAAACGAGTCTACGTTTGGACATAAACCGGAGGTTTTGGCGCTCAGACCGGAAGTGTGTTCGTTAGTTAATAAACTCTTTTGTGTGAATGTTTTCAAGTAATATGGTAAAATAACTCACCTTTCACACTGTGACGGAGAAGCTATGTGTGCTAGCGCTTAGCTAACAGTCAAACTCCCGCCACACGTCTTTTTCCGGTTCTTCTTCTTCGTCTTCCGTGATTATGTTGTGTTGTTAGACAGTGCTGCCCCCTGTCGGTCTCCCGCTGTAGCACACGCACACACAGGTACAACAAGACATGTGGTTAAAAGCATGCCATGATGAAATACACGTACAAACATACATGTGTTTTATGTTTGAATGTTTGTATGTGTTGTGTGTATGTCCGCCTATGTTTGTCTGTGTGTGTATACATACGTGTGTTTTTGTATATAAATGTGTGTGTGTACATGAAAGTGTTTGTCTGTGTCTATATGTGTGTGTGTGTGTGTGTCTGTGTGTGTGGGTGTATGTGTCCATATTTGCATATACACGTGCGTGTGCGTGTGTGTCTCCCTGTAAACGTGTGTGTCTATGATCGTGAACACGTGTGTGTTTCTCTTTAAATCCCGGCTCGCTGCACCACGTGACCTTGTTCCTGGAAAGTTCCTGGAAATGTGTTTTTTGTGTTTATGCTGATCTCAGTGTGTCTTCGGCCCGGAGACACACGGACACGCGCTGCTGTCCTCGGCCGGACACGCACACCAGGACCCCGGGTGGAGGCTCCAGGCTCCGCGAGGGAACACGCGGCGGAGCTCCGTGTCTGAGAGCGGGTCAGAGCCGGAGCTGAGGCCGCCGGAGAGCAGCCTTGTCGGCGGGTAGAGCTCCGACAGGGAGCCGCTAGTGTCTCCCAGGTAACGGACAGGTGAGTCTGTCCAAATGTCCCCAGATCGATATTTTTAATGATTGATTGATCAACAGCTCATTAATCACATGATTGATCATTTAAAACCTCCTCACGTGCCAGCTGGAAAATACAGATCCTGGTCATATATGATCTATATGATAAGATATCCGTGATAATAACACGTTTATTATCCCTGTGATCAACATTATGATCGATCAGCAGAGGTTATTGATCACTTTAACGTCTCAGATCGCTCTCTGTGCTTCCTTTGTGTCGAAATGATAAATACATACAATGATATATATATACAGTATATATAAATGAATCTGATTGATTCTATAGCTGCAGTGGCTCAGTGTTTGTGTGTGTGTCTGCAGTATGAACCGGGCCTGACCGGACCCGGGACCAGTCCGATGACCTGCCAGTCCTCCGAGTCCACAGACGCCATCGACAGCAGTAGACAGAACCAGCGCAGAGCGGTGGAATCCGACGAGAGCCGTATCGCCGCCGCCATGAAAGACCTGAGGAACACAGGTGGGAGGAGCCTCACGCCGGGGTGTGTAACAGGTGTGTAACAGGTGTGTAACACATGTGTAACGTGTTTCCTGTCAGGCTGGTACTGGGGCGGTCTGACGGCCACCGAGGCCAAAGAGATCCTGCAGGACGCCCCTGAGGGGACATTCCTGGTGCGGGACAGCTCCCAGAGCGACTACCTGTTCACCATCTCCGCCATGACGTCCGCGGGTCCCACCAACCTGCGCATCGAGTACAAACACGGCAAGTTCAAGCTAGACTCGGTGGTTCTGGTCCGGCCCAAGCTGAAGCAGTTCGACAGCGTGGTCCACCTGGTGGAGCACTACGTCATGTTGTCCAGGACCGGGGACAAGGCGGTGCCGGATCCCGGCCCTTCGACGGCGGCGGCGGCGGCGCCCAACGGGACGGTGCAGCTGCTGCTCACCCGGCCCGTGTACACGGCTACGCCACCGCTGCAGCACCTGTGCCGCGTCGCCATCAACAGGATGACGCGTCGTGTCCAGGAGCTGCCGCTGCCCAACAGACTGAAGGGCTATCTGAGCGACTACGCCTACAACGTGTAGACGGGGGGCGGGACTTCCTGTGGAGGAATGACACTGCAAAGCCTCAGCTGTGTGCCACGCCAGCTGACCCTCAGAGTCAGAGGTCAAAGGTCACACGCCGGCGAGGTTACGAGTCGGCGTCCCGGAGACGGACGTTAACCACTCTGACCACGAGCGACGGGCGACGCCCACATCGCACGAGCTGCACACAGACTTCCTGATTATAAACAAAAGTAAAACTCAAGAGTCCCGAGTCTCCAAAAAGAGTCGGAACAGAGTCACCATGACGATGACAATAATATTAAGCTGCTTCAAAGTTGAGATGAAATGTGAAAACAACACGATCACAAACATCAGATTGATTATCAATCACAGATCAATAAGTCGTGGAACTTTTCGCTCTAGCTTTTTGTTTCCAGCCCGTTGAACATGTAAAGATGAATTTACGATCAGAGACGTGATCAATCGGTTGGTTTTGGTGATTCTAATAGAAGACACAAATTGATTATTGATCATGATTTTGTCTCTGAAACCATTGATCGATGATCAGTGGATTGATTGTTCCGCTTTCAATTTTGACTGAACCAAACCTATCAGTTTCTAAGATGATTGATCTGGAGTTGGATCATTTCTCTCTCAGGGAAACCGTGTCTGTGGCCATCTTCTTCTTCTTCTCTCCTTCACTCATGTGTAGATATATCGGAGCTGTGGGTCTGACGCCACTTTGATTCTTCTTATTTTGAATATTTATTGATTGTGTCTCACTGTTTCCTGCTCCATGGTTGTGTGTTGGCCAGTAAACTGTGGCAGCTCCATGAGATGAATAAATCTTAAACGGTGCTTAATCACAGATCGTTTGCTTTGGTCTTTCACCGTTTGTGATTGATTACAATTTTACCATTTACGCCTTATTTTTTATGGGTCACATCCCATCAGTGACATTTGAAACATTTACGAAACGTATTATGTATTTTATTCAGATTCTTTTTCCTTCTGTATTTACACATGTCTGATAATTTATCTTTGTGAAAAGCAAATAAACATCATTAATATTATATTTACATACTAAAATATGTATGATCTCATCTTGATTATTGATGTTTTCATTGTGACACTTTCTGGATTATTGGATTAAAAAGAAAAACACTGGTTATCCGGGATTAGAGGTTAAACATAATCTTTAGTTTTAAAGTTTAATCTGAAATAAAGCTGAATTATTTTGTTGACGCAATTAAACTGTCAAATCTATCAGGTGGAGAATGTTCGACACTTCAAACTAATCAAATGTTAGGATTTTATAAAGTGTATAAACAGTATAATCACCTGTTTGAACAATGACGACATTTAATTGTGAACTCAGGTAGATTCTTATTAAAATGATGTATATTCTTATGCATCAACCACAGCTTTGTTAGTCAAAAATATTTAACCGCTTTAATCAGAGGCTTCTTTGGAGCACTCTACCAGACTCCGCCAGAAAATAAAGCATTTTTAGATTCATATGAATAATTGATTCATTTTCAGCGCTGGCTGCAACATAAAATCCATCTATAACGACGAATCTTGTGTCTCAAATACATTCGGCAAAGATTTGCTTTCACAAATATCACGTTATTATATTAAAATGACAGAATTGACTTCTCTGCTTGCTAGCTAACATGCTACCGACTGCCACGGTAGCAACACGAGAGAAGAGGAAAAAACACTGGTCGTATTTTCTCATTAGTTGTGTCGGTTGTGTTAAATTCTGATAAATACGTAATCCATAAATTACGTTATTTGGGGCAATTAATTCGCTAAATCACAAGATTGCGGGGGAAACGGTTAGGAAACAAAGGTTCCGATGGCATGTTTCCAGTCGGACACAATAACATTGGGCCAAGTGTAGTTTCCCGGGTTCGTTTGTTTTGTGGACGAACGGTAGAGTGGGGGCGGACCGGGGGACAGTGGGGACAGTGGGGACAGGCCGGAGGACGGAGACAAGCGGGGGACGGACCGGCGACATGGACCCGGAACACAGAGACCTGCTCCGGAAACACAGGCTGGAACTTTCCGCGGAGCTCTGGGTCAGCGACACCATCGTCCCCTTCCTGTTCCAGGAAGACATCCTGTCCCAGGCCCAGGTGGAGGACATCGAGTCCCAGGCCGGGGACACACTGAAGACCCTGCGGCTGCTGGACGTCCTGCCGAGCCGCGGGCCGCGGGCTTTCAGCTGCTTCCTGCGGGCCCTGGACGACTTCCGCTGGGTCAGAGAGAGGCTGCTGCTGGAGCTCCAGAGTCCACCAGGACCGGCGTCTACAGGTGAGACCAGAACCACAACAGATCTAAACCTGGTCCCCTCAAATCTACAGACAGATTTTAATAAACAAACTCCTGTGACGACCGAACCAAGACATGTCTCTGTTGACTTTGTCCAATGAGTAAAGACATGCGCGCGCACGCACGCACGCACACACACACACACACACACAGATACTGAGAAAAGAGATGACGTCAGTGTAAATGAAGGTTAGAAATGAAACCTGGAAACTCCGGAAAACAACGTTTTCTTTTCTTAAGGCCTCCATAGAAAGGTCACATTTTTGAAAACTGGATCAAGCGACTCGTGTCAGGAATAAACCAATGAATGCCTGAGATTAACGAGATTAACGAGATTAACAAATGAATTCCTCTGCAGGCGCCTATTCTCAGCTTCCTGACTCGGTTCTGCGGAGGGTTCCCTCGGATCAGGAGTTGTCCCGGCTGGCGGGACGCCTGGGTGCCCAGCGGGACGCCGTTCTGTTGGACCTGGGCCTGTCTGTGGAGGACGTGTTCCGTTGCCGTGCCGACCACGCCCTCAGCGCTCAGGGGGCGGCGCTGGCTGGCCTGGTCCGGTGGAGGCGGAGCCAGGGGAGGAACGCCTCGGTTCAGAGGCTGATGGAATCTCTGCAGGCCTCAGATGTCCATCCGTCTGTCCTACGGGACGTCCTGGGCCCACTGTGACTCCACATAAACACTCTAATCTGACTCAGCGCTCTCTCACACACACACACACACACACAGTGCGTGTTTGTTGTGTTACTCTGCTCCTCGTGTGTGTTGTGTTTGGTCCTGTGAGTTTCTCAGAAACTGTAAACACTGACTTCTATCTTTTCTCCTTCCAGGAAACATTTCGAGACACTTTGCTGCTTAACTGCACACACACACACACACGCGCACACTGTAACACACACTGTCCACATACCTGACTCTGATCAGGATCCTTTGGGCTCTGATTGAGCCATAGATTGTTGATCTGCGAAGTTAGGGAGCATCGGTTACCATGGTGATGTACCTGGATAATCAATATGAAAGTGAAGTTATCTGAATTCCCTTAAAATGACACATTTGTCAAGTTAAAGAGTCCAAATCATGACGTCACATCACATGAAATATCTTTAGATGTTTTTTATGGTCGACAGTAAAAATAAAGCTGAATGGAACAAAGCTGTGTGTGTGTGCGTGTGTTAATCAGGTCACATGACTTTTTGTTTTTCAGACTGACACACATGAACTCGTGTGACCTGACGATGATGTCAGAGTGACGCCAGGAAACGGAATAAAATACTTTGGGCAAGTTCTTCATCGACCTGAGTAAACATGAGGAGTGACCCATCCCCCCCACGCACACACACACACACACACACACTGACAGGAGTGGACTGACCGGGACACTGGATCTGGACTCTGGAGTGGGACGATGGACGTCTTCTTACTTCCCATGATGCATCAGAGCCTGTGGACCAGCTGTTCCCTCCCACTCGGGACTTCCCGCTCCCACCAGCAGAGGGCGTCACAGACCCACAGTGTCCAGGGAACCTGGTTTAAAGGCAACATTTGATCATTAATATTATTTTTGCGAAATATTGAAAATATTCAAATCTATAATATTTCACAAAAATGTTTTAGATGTGAGAAACCAGTTTTAAAGATATTGTTTAAAGACACACACACACTGTATGTACATGATTCATAACAATATTTAACATGTGACATTTGCCGTGTTAAATATTTGGTGTTTCAGGCTTTTAATTGTGTCAATCAACTGATCAATGTATCGATCATCTGATCACTTCAACTGTGAAGGATTGGTGTCCAGTGAAGAGGAGGAGTGTGATGATGATGAGGATGGAAGAGGAGGAGGAGGAGGAAGGATGACGGACGGAGGAGGAGGAGAAGGGGGAGGGGGGGCTGGTGGAGGGAGGAGGAGTATGTAGGAGGAGGTGGGGGGATCAGGGCGGGGCGTCGCCGCGCAGCAGCAGCTCCATCACAGACACCGACCTCCTGCTCGTCTCCAGGCCGAGACATGGAGCCTGAACCCGGGAGGATTCATCGCGTCGGGTCGGTGCGGAGGAGCTGAGGGTCCGCGAGGAGGTGGAGGAGGAGGAGGACGGAGATGAAGATGATGAAGATGAAGAAGATGAAGAAGATGGAGGAACAAAGCGCAGACTGATGCCGCAGAGACATCGCCATTGTTTGGACACGTAGCAGAGACACAGAGGACAAGCGGAGCCGAGAGAGACACAACAACTACACAACACAACTACACAACAACATGTCCGCGCTGATGCTCGGTCTGATGCTCGCTCTCCTCCCGGTAAGACACCGTGTGTGTGTGTGTGTGTGTGTGTGCGGGCATGTGCGTGCGCGCGCGCGTACTGCAGCACACAGGGAGGAGTTGTGTGTGTGTGTGTGAGAATCTGTGAGTGTGTGTGTTTTTTAAAGACGGTGTGTGTCTATGTGACTCTCTGTGTGTGTGTGTGAGATGTGTGTATCTGGTTGTGAGGCAGCCAGCAGCTCGTTGAATCTGGGTCAGTCGGCTGCAGCTTCACTGACTGTCAGCATCACTGAGCATCACACACACACAGACGAGACACACAAACACGCACACACTGAGACGACAAGACAGTGAGACACACGTGAGGACACACACACACAAGGGACATCAGTTTCCTGTGTTTTATCTGGTGTCAGTTTGTCATTTCCTGTTTTCACTCCCATTAAACCACCTTCAGCGTATATATAGATACATAAATGTACTCACTGAAATATGAACACTATCATTACAGAGATATACGTAGACACTATATGTGCAGAAAAATGCAGCGTATACAGATATAGAAACATATGCATCAATGTTTTCTACAAAAGCGACATTAATAATAAATGCACCTGAGGTTCATTTGAAGTTTAACCTTTAACTTTGTTGACTCTGGGAGTAGCTCCGCCCCCCCAGGTGATGACATCACTGACCTGAGATCAATGCTGATTCTTCTTCTCTGATTGGACGTCAGGACTCGGTGAATCAATCCCTTTAGCCGGTGGTTCGTTCAATGGGTTAAACATTTCCATCCAATTCATGGTAGAGTTGAAAGTTGGTTTTTTTCTGGACTTGTCCTGGAAATGGTAGAAAGAAAATTCTGTCATGTGACTTGTGGTTTGAGGAATCAGGTTTTGGTGAAACTCTGATATTTAAATGAGGCGTGGTCAAATCCAGCCAAGAGATTATTTCGCTCAACTTGTGATGGAATGAGTGTCGGCGTGGACCTCATCAGTGGTTTCATAGTCTAATGGAGTCAGGACGTCCCGGTTGGAGCTGTCACTCACGCCCCCCCCCCCCCCCCCCCCCCCACCACACACACACAGAACAACAAAACTGCAGGTTTGCATGATAATGTTGGCAGCTGCCTGGGGCCGGCCCCCCTCACCCCCCCATTCAGAGGGTCACACACTCCTTTCATTCATTCATTTATGCTCGGTGAAAAACCCTCTGTGTGTGTGTGTGTGTGTGTGTCTTCTTTCCCTTCAAGGAGCAAGTTGTGGTCATGAGGATTAGAACGAGACCAGAGTCTAGAAGCAGATTTGGGTTAAAGTTCGTGGCTGTTGAACTGAAGCTTTGTGCGACTTCACTTTCTCTGGCGTCGACAATCACAAAAACACAACTTCCTGTTTCACGCTGCAACGATCTTTGATTTGGAAAAACTCGGAGATCGACTGAGGATCATTTGTCTGCGCGTGTGTGTGTGAATATATTCACCTTCTCCGGCTCTGCTGCGTATCCATGGTAACGGTGGAATCAGCCTTAATGAGCTTCTCCTCCCGCCTCTCTCTCCTTTCATCTCTGTTACCGTGGCAACAAGGGAGCAGCAGTGAAGTCAATGAGCTGGTCGCACGCAGGCGGGCCCACACCTTCCCCACTTCCTGGAAACGGACCAATCACAGCTCACTCAAATAAAACCCAGTGAGTGAGTGTGAGGGGCGAGAGAGAGAGAGAGAGAGTCACAGGCCTGAAAGAAAAGGAAGTGAAACCCTGAAGCTGTGCATCATCAGTTTGAAACTTCCTGTTTTTTTTTTCTTTTTCCATCACGTCGTTCCTGGAAGAGAAATCAACATTAGATTTGGGTTTCCCGTTTCTGATGATTTTTAACCGATCAATAATTCATATTCGATCAATCACTGATGTGACCACAGACTGTGAACAAAGAAAAGATTCACGCACAGTGTGTGTGTGTGTGTGTGTGCGCGTGGTTTTAGCTCTCAGACTCTGGGATTCGGAATAATCTGATGTTGGATTATTTTTGTCTCGGATTGATGCGATCCTCTCTGGATTTTCAGCTGATTTTAGAATCTGATCAGGTGTCTGCGGGATGAGGTCAAAGGTCACAGGCAGCTCTTGTCTTCCAGGCGGCGTCCTCCTTCCTGGTGTCCCTGCGGGACGGGGGTGTGATCGCCGCATCTCTGGAGCGCTCCGACCTGCAGCGGGACGTCCCGGCGTACGCCGCCCTGGTCTCCGGAGAATCTCGACCAATCGCGGTGGAGTTCTCCAACGTCAGCCAGCCGGTGACCTTCAAGGCCTCCTTCCACGGCCTGGTCTACAGCGTGGGCCTCGTCCTGAGGCGAGGGGCGGCGTGGACACGCCCCATCAGGACCGTGTCCGTCCTCACCAGTGAGACACCGTCCAATCAGATCGCAGATTCGCTTTTTACCACGGACGGGTTTTGGATGACCTGCTGTTGTCTGTCCTCAGAGCCCCTCCCCGTGGTCAGCGTGCAGATTTCCGATCTGAAGGATTCCCCAGAGACCGGCGTGGTGTTTGACATGGAGTCTCCGGCCGGAAACGTCTTCAGCAGAGTCAACATCAGCTTCGTGGAGGGACGCCAGCTGCGCGCCATGCTCTACAAAGGTATTGATCTGTTCCTGACTTTTTTGATTCGTCTGAATTTGTTTTCAAATTGAATCCCATTTCCAACCATTTGAGCCATTTTCCGTTTCCTGGCTGTTATTTGGAACCATTTTGAATCCATTTGATTTATTTGGAACCATTTTGAATCCATTTGAATTCCATTTGATTTAATTGGAACCATTTGAATCCATTTGATTTATTTGGAACCATTTTGAATCCATTTGATTTATTTGGAACCATTTGAATCCATCTGATTTATTTGGAACCATTTTGAATCCATTTGATTTATTTGGAACCAATTTGAATCCATTTGAATCCATTTGATTTATTTGGAATCCATTTGAATCCATTTGATTTATTTGGAACCATTTTGAATCCATTTGATTTATTTGGAACCATTCATGCTGGCCGCGCGCCTGTGCAGATTTCTACAAAGGGAAGACGGTGTTCAAACACTGGTTGCCGGGCGTGTGTTACCGGAACATCACGTTCCAGCTCATCTCTGAGGCCACGGTCAACCAGACGGCGCTGATGACTCGCAGTGACATCACACACACGCCTGTCCACCACAGGACAGGTGAGACATCAAATACTGCGTCCACTCAACTGGAAAGGACATTTAGCTGTAAATATTTGTGGATTTGTATGAGGAGTATTATTTAAGTGGCGTAACCCGTCTCCTCCTCAGTGCCCTACCCCCCCCTCAACGTGTCCCGGAGGATCGTCCACCTGACCCGGGGGGCGGGTCAGGCCACGCCTCCTCCTGAAGGGACCCCCCGCCGAGCCCGGGAAGTCCAGCCGATAGAGGAGGAGGAGAACCAATCGGAGGAGACGGTGGGCGTGGCCACTCGGATCCCCTTCTACCCGCCACGGAACCTCTCGGGCTCCGCCCCCTCCGCCCTCCTGAGCAACCACAGCGCAGAGGCGGAGCCTCAGAGCAACTGGCCGGACGCCACTGACCTTCCAGCGGACGGCGGCGAGGACGAGTTCGTCAACGCCGTGGCGCCGGACTACGAAGACTCCGACGAGCCGGGCTCCGCCATGGACGTCCCCCCCGAGGCCCCGCCCACCTCGCTGCCCCCCCTCCTGCTGGAGCTGAGGTGGCTGCCGCCGCGGCCGCCGACCAGCTACGACGGCTTCAACGTCTACATCTACAGAGACGGTGAGAAAACCATCATCGTCAATACATCCTCGATTAGAAATCAATCAAAATGGGAAAAAAAAGGATCATTCAAGACTTTCTTAATGAATTGACGCAAATCATCCTTTTTCAGGAAACTCCACAGAGACGGCGACGGTGGACGAAAACACCCACGAGTTTTTCACCGAGCTGACGGAGGCGGGAACCTACAGCGTTACCGTGACCACGCTGAGCTCGTCCGGCGACTGCCAGGCCAGAGAGAGCGGCGCCCACGCCGGCTTCACCTTCTACCTGAGTAAAAATGTCCTTTCTTCTCCGCAAAGGACCGTTGTTGGTGGCTATTCTGATCAATGGCCGATAACTGTATCGATCGGACGCAGGTCCGGCCGGCCAGCCGATGGAGGAGCTGCGTCAGCGTCCTGGCGGCGTGGGCGTGCGTCTGCTGGACTCCAGCACCGCCGCCGTCTCGTGGGCGGAGTCGGCCGAGGACCACAACGGCAGCCTGGTCTCGGTGGTGTCCACCACCTGCCTGAGGCCCAGCGTCAGCCAGAGGATGGAGGGCACCTACTGCAGCCAGGTAAGCCACCCGCTTATGGATCCCCAGGATTTGAAGGCTTGTCCGCCGGGAGGTCAGGTAGGTAACGGGTCAGCTGATCGGGCAGATTGATTGATTGGTTCTCAGGAGAACTCCACCAGTGACATCATCGCCAACCTGACGCCGGGCGCTCAGTACCGGGTGGTGGTGTTCCACACCAACGGGCCGCTGCTCAGTCCTCCGTCGGAACCCGTCATCATCGACATCGGTGAGCGGCGCCGCCTCCGTGCTCCGACCCCGCCCGTTCGCCGCCATGTCCTCAGCCATGTCTAATCCCCCCACAGAGCCCACCGGTGTGCGTCAGCTGGCGCTGTACCCGCTGAGTCCCACCGCCGTCATCCTGAGCTGGCAGCGTCCGTACCACGTGGCCTTCAGGAAGTACGTCCTGCAGACCTTCTTCTTCAACCCCGTCACGCTGGCCTCCGAGTGGACCACCTACTACGAGATCGCAGCCACCGCCTCCATCATCGCCTCTGTGGTAACCACGGCGACGCCAAGAGAGACACATGAAAGACCCACAGACAGACAGTATTTGTGCGTCTTGGTGGTGCGCGGGTCCTCCTCAGTGTGTGTGTGCTTGTGTGTTGTCTCTCAGAGGGTCACCGACCTACTGCCGGCCTGGTATTACAACTTCCGCGTTACCATGGTAACGTGGGGCGACCCGCCGCTCAGCTGCTGCGACGGCTCCACCGTCAGTTTCATCACAGGTACACCAAACGCCTCCCAGTGTGCCTGCGTGTGTACCTGTGTGTGTATTGACCCGTGTGTGTGTGTGTGTGTGCGCGCAGCTCCCGAGGCGCCCCACGTGTCCTCGGTGGATTACTCTCAGGGCGTCCTGTTTGTGCGTTGGACGTACGGTGAACTGTTTGTGGACCTGTCCCACTCCAGGATGTTGCACTGGCAGGTCCTGGCGGTGGGGAGGAGAGGACCTGAGAGGAGCTACTCCGTGGACGTGAGTCACTCGAGCACGCAATCATTTCATCCGAAAGTACTTGGAGTTTCTTCAGGGCTTTTGCTTTGAAAGGGGGGTCACTAAGTGTGCGTGTGCGTCAGGTGACCCGCAACGTGATGCGGGCCAGCCTCCCTCTGCCTCCTGGAGACATCTACAACCTGACGGTGACGGCGTGCACGGAGCGGAGCCGCAACACGTCCACACCCAACATCATCAAGCTGGGTCAGCAACACACGCGCACACGCATGTGCACGCTCGCACACACGCGCACACATGTGCACCTACACATGCACGCACGCACACACGCACGTACACACACACGCGCGCACTAACGCGCACGCATGTACACACACACGCGCACACACACGCGCACACACGTGCACCTACACACGCACGTACACACACACACGCGCGAGGGGGGTCACTAAGTGTGCGTGTGCGTCAGGTGACCCGCAACGTGATGCGGGCCAGCCTCCCTCTGCCTCCTGGAGACATCTACAACCTGACGGTGACGGCGTGCACGGAGCGGAGCCGCAACACGTCCACACCCAACATCATCAAGCTGGGTCAGCAACACACGCGTGCACGCTCGCACACACATGTGCACCTACACACGCACGCACACACGCACACACACACGCGCGCGCGCGCACGCACACACACGCGCACACACACACACGCGCGCACACACACGCGCACACGTGCACCTACACACGCACGTACACACACACACACGCGCACACACGTACACACACACACGCACACACACACACACACACTTCAAGTGAAAATGAAAGGTTTTCACTTCCCCTTCTCTGAGCGTCCTGACAGGAAGTGTGTGTGTGCCTGTCCTCAGACCCGGCTCCGCCCACTTCTCTCTATGCCGTTAACGCCACTCACTCGTCCGTGTCTCTGCTGTGGAGCCAGGACGGCGTGGTGGACTATTACCTGGTCACGTGTCATCGAGTCGGCAAAGAACTGAAGGTAAACATCGACTGCGGGTGATTCGTGAACTTTACCGAGTTTTGTTTGTGCTGAATCAGCAAAGAGAGAAAAAACTGCCGAGTCACTTTGGCTTCGTCCGTTTAACTTGCCTCACTGGGACTCAAGGATGAGCCCGTGGTGGAGGTCAAAGCTGTTGGCCTCCCGTGTGCCTTTCTGATGACGTGACCCCATGTGACCTCCAGGCCCGCCAGCCTCAGACAGTCTCCGCCCACCTGGCGACGGTCTCCGGGCTGACGCCGTCGTCCAGCTACAACTGCAGCGTGACCAGCTTCAGCTACAACACGCCCAGCAGGCCGGCCCACATCGGCATCAGGACCACGGGTGGGTGGAGCCTCGAGCTCACGTGACCAGCCGCGGCCGTAGAGCTGCCTCGTTAAGTCGGTGTGTTGACCATCGATTTTTCAATGAATCCCCGCAGCTAAAGAGATGAACCCGGGCGTGGCCGCCATCTCGGCGCTCGCCGTCCTCAGCATCCTGCTGGTCAGTTTGCTCCTCCTCTTCCTGTTCATCCTGAGGAAGAAACACCTGCAGATGTCCAGGTACAAATTCCTCCGTCTCCACGACTGCGTCTTCAGCCGACACGGCGACTCACCCTTTCACTTCCTGTTTGTCCTGCAGAGAATGTGGAGCCGAGACGTTCGTCAACTTCGCTTCGCGTCCTCAGCATCCTGCTGGTCAGTTTGCTCCTCCTCTTCCTGTTCATCCTGAGGAAGAAACACCTGCAGATGTCCAGGTACAAATTCCTCCGTCTCCACGACTGCGTCTTCAGCCGACACGGCGACTCACCCTTTCACTTCCTGTTTGTCCTTCAGAGAATGTGGAGCCGAGACGTTCGTCAACTTCGCTTCGTTCGAACGGGACGGGAAACTTCCGTACAACTGGTAGGCTCCTCCCCTTTTCCCCCCAAATCTCCACTACTCACACAAACTCAGATTTCAGACCTCAAAAGAAACTCCTGAAAGCCTCAGGCGGTGAAGAGGATTAGCTCCGCCTCTTTGTTTGGACGTTCCGAAACGCTTCGTAAAGTGGGAAATTCCGTTCATCTCAGATTAAAGGAACAAACGGAAAGAGAATTCAGTCTTTGAAGTCAGATCCTTTAGAGTCGTTTCAAAAGTGGTTCCTCAGATTAATATAAGAGCTGAAAGACGGTCAGTGGCTTCCATCTGCTTCATCACTAAACTTCTTCTTCTCACTGTGTCGCGTCTTTGCTTTGACTGCGTGCTAAACGGCTCCACTGGTGCAGAGGACTCATGTGGTTCTGGTGGACCCTCCACACTTGCATTTGTGAGCCTGGTGAACCTCAGGGCTCGTTCCTGGATCCTCCGCTTTTCTTCGTCAGAGATAAAAACCCGCAAAGTCGGCACGAAAAGTCATTTCAGTGTGTCCTCGGACAGAGTGTTCCATTGGAGCGTTCATCTGCATCAGTGGAGTCCCGGCGCCGTGAAACACGTGTCGATGAGATCACTGAGTGACAAACTGTAAACTGTTCATACGTGCTGAGTGTTGCATTGTGGGCCGGGCCCGGAGGACGCCGCGATGTCACAGAAGGTCCATTGAGCCAACAGACAACGGAGGACTTTATGAGCGGCTGCATGAGGCTTTAACTCTGTGTCCAGCACTAATGTGACTAATGGAGCATCATGTTGTGTCGCCCCCTGGTGTCTGTGTGTGTGTCTTTCTTTTTTTTTTATGTTTGTGTGTTTTTATTTGAACCCCCTTCAGGCGAAGAAGCCTCTTTGCCTTCCTTACCCTCCTGCCATCCTGCCTTTGGACTGACTATCTTTTGGCTTTTTATATTAATCCTTGGTAAGTAAGCACCTGCACTCCAGGGGCATGAGCCGAGCCACAGCCGTCCTTGATCGTTGATCATTGATTCACAGATCGCAACCGGAATCAGTCTGGTTTTTATTCAATGTTTTTCTGTTTTTCAACAAACCCATGAAAAGACCAAAAACCTGCCGTGCACCTCAGGGTTCGTGACTGGGTCTTCTCTACATTTCCCAATTCAATGAAATCTATAAGTCCTAATAACTGCAATAAAAGAAGTCATCATTCCGGAAACCCCTGAGAGTGAAGCGAGCTAAAGGATCAATTTAGTTATTGATATGACCACCGATGACATCATCGCTGATCAGGAGGTTTGAGTCAAACATGGGATTTGTTTACAAAGAGGAAAGTGGAGGAAAGTAATTGTTGGAATTTGAGAGTGGAGTTAGATTTGCGATGAAACCGTCGGTGCTGTGTCTGTGGTGTGTCGCATGACGCTAACTGTGTGTGTGTGTGTATGTGCGCGCATGCTGCCAGGTCCGTTGTGTTATTGACGCATGTTTCGCTGCTGCCACATTGACTCCCGGGGGATGTTTTGACTACGTTTTCCAATCATGGAGAAGAAGGCTGCGAAAACATGTGAAAATCCACACGTCGCATGTTTGGTGGTTTTAGACGAGTCACACTTGTCTACGCATGACGCGTTTGTGTTATAGCCTTCTGTCGAGCTGCCGCAATTGAAATGTGATGAATGGAAATGTACACGTTTGTGTTTCGCAGGAGCAAGACGGCGTTAAAGAAACGGAAGCTAACGAGGTTTGTGCGCGTCACACTATAACGACGAAAGTGAAACTGAAAGTCCTCTGAGCGCAGGTAACATGAGAGTTGGAAATCTGAATATTCAAATGCTTTTTCAGCCCGGTGCAGCTGGACGACTTTGACGCGTATTTCAAGGAAATGAGCAAAGACTCGGCTTATAAGTTCTCTCTGCAGTTTGAGGTGAGAACAATAAAACCCAGCTGCGATGGAGGAGAGAAAAAAAAGTGACCTCTGACCTGCTGGATGCCTTTCAGGAGCTGAAGAGCGTCGGCCTGGATCTTTCCCACGATGCAGCTGACCTGCCCGTCAACAGACCTAAGAACAGATACACCAACATCCTCCCATGTGAGTTTGCACCTTCCAGGCCGAGATCCGTCGGCTTCGGTACCGATCACTTCTTGGAACCCCTTTTTTCTTCTTCGCAGACGACTTCAGTCGAGTCCAGTTAATCTCGCTGCACAACGACGAAGGTTCCGATTACATCAACGCCAACTTCATCCCGGTGAGTTCGTTGTATTCTTATATTGCACCAGAAACCGCTGCGGCAGTGGCCACAGGCTTTAACGCGATCTTACCGTGTTCCTCAGGGATATAAACACGCCAAGGAATACATCGCCACTCAGGGCCCGCTGCCCGAGACGCGCAACGATTTCTGGAAGATGGTCCTCCAGCAGAAATCTCCCATCGTGGTCATGTTGACTCAGTGCAACGAGCGGCGGAGGGTGAGGTCACTCGATAAATATGAGAAGAAGGAACATGGACTGATCACATGTTCCTGGAGGACACGTATGACCTAACCCGTGGTTTGCAGGTGAAGTGCGATCACTACTGGCCGTTCACAGACGAGCCGGTGATGTACGGAGAGATCAGCGTGGAGATGCTGACGGAGAGCGAGGCTCCGGAGTGGATCATCAGGAAGTTCAGGCTGGGCTACGTGAGTGACTCACTGAGGGGGGCGGAGCTACGCTGCTCATCACATGACGGCAGGCAACATCAGCCCCAATAGAAAAAAAACGCAACTTGTATCAGAACAAGTGAAATATTGTGTCAATCCAAGAACTGACCAGCCAGTGCGTGTCGCCCCCTGCAGGCCGACGAGTCTCAGGACGTCCTGCACCTGAACTACACCTCGTGGCCGGACCACGGCGTCCCCACGGTCAACGCCATCGAGAGCATCCTGCAGTTCGTCCACATCGTGCGTCAGAAGGCCAACAGGACCAAAGAGCCCGTCATCGTCCACTGCAGGTCAGACGCATCCCATAATAATCTCAACGTTTGGACCATTTCCTGGCTCAATCTGAGGCTGATTGGTTGAGATCAGCCGCATGAACCAGACACGGTTTCCTGTTTGTGTCGCATCATCATGCGTCCCCGGTGTCCTCCTGCCAGGATGGAGGTGCTGTGTTAACATGTGTGTGTGTGTGTGTGTGTGTCAGCGCCGGCGTGGGCCGGACCGGGACCTTCATCGCCCTGGACCGCCTCATGCAGCACATCAGAGAACACGAGTTCGCGGACGTCCTGGGCCTGGTCTCCGAGATGAGGTCGCACCGCCTGTCCATGGTGCAGACTGAGGTGAGGCGCAGAATAGGCCCCGCCCACTTCCTGTTGAAACCCGGCCGCTCACCAGCGTTTCCTCCCCCAGGAGCAGTACGTGTTCATCCATCAGTGCGTCCTCCTGATGTGGCAGAAGAAGAAGCAGCAGAGCGTGACCTCGGACGTCATCTACGAGAACGCCGCAAAGACATAGAGACGGACGCCGCCTCCGCACGTCAGCTCAATCCATCAGCCATCCGAAATCAATACAGATGATTGACAGCTGTGTCTGAAGGTGCCGCCCTGCTCGAGGCTTGGAAGAAGAAACGAATGACAAATTGCTTTTGAAAGAGTTGGAGTTTTGCCTTAAGGAGCCGTCCAATCACGTCCCTGCTCCACATCAGAGGGGGCGTCGCCCAGCTCCGGCGGCCGATTGGACGCCCGCCCCGTCCGCCCTCCTCCAGAAAACAGCTGCGTTTTATTTTCATTTCTCGTTTTTAATCTCAGGAGTCGCTGAACAAACCAGCAAGCACACGAGCTCTTCCCTCCGGAGTCCTAACGATGATTGTTAATGAGCTCGTTAACTTCCTGGATCTGAAGCCTGACGAGCCTCCGATCGCTTTGTTTTCCTGTGGACCGGATGGAACGCGTGGATGTGGAGTTTGGATCTGCTCCCGAGGAACTCTGGAGGATCTGAGCTGCAACAATCTGCAGAGGATCAAAGAGGCAAGGATCAATAAGTGAATCGGTTCGTATCACTGAAGACGGAAAAAGGACAAAAAACGTCTTTGGCCGAGCGGTGGAGACACTTCCCTCTCAAAGTTCAAACTCGGTCTCCGACATCGTCTTCGTATTTCATGATTAGATCCGAAAAGGAACTTCTCATGCTTTTGTTGTGAAACTTTTTTTCCACAGAGTCAGAGACGCAAATTGAATGAAAAAACGGTTTACACCTCCATTTTGGCTCAGTCGCCCTTCCGTATCTTTTTCTTCATCTTTCTACTGAAAAATTCAAAATCCTGGTTTCTCACGTTGACTGTGGAGAATGTGAATCCACACAGGAAGTCGTCAAAATAAAAGCACAGCACCAGATCAGGTTTTGGTCCCAGAGGACCAAGAGTCCTTTTCCTACATTTGTACAATTTTAAATCTACCTCCAACCTCTCGTTTCTATCGACGGGACAAATTCAAATTTCACGGGAAAACGTCTCAAATACAAATCTTTATAAATACCTGAAAAGTTCCAAAACGATACAGATACTGACTTTAGTTTGTATCTGAATTGTAAAAGATTTGGAAAAGCAGAATCAATCACCTGATCAACGCTAATGGCTCCCATTTCAACTAAATCCACCACATGGATATGGGATCGCATCCCCCCTCGCTAACTTTTTACTCGCCAGAACATTTTTATAAATCGGAATTCGTTTAGATTATTTTGATGACGCCGTGGGTCTGTAGATGACTGAATGTGGATCCCGGTCCTCAGATCGGAACCAGGTCCAGCTCCACCCTACTGTACATAAAACGACTACTGATTAACTCCTCCTCGTCATTACTGTGGACCTTTAGAGGTTTGTTTCAACTCGTAGTGTTTGTGAATCATGTTTATCTGAGCCAGAGGAAAAAAAAAAAAAGGTTCTCCTCGTCCTGGACGGGAACTTTGGGAACTGGGACTCGAACCGTCGGCACTTTGGATCAACTGTGAAAAAAAAAAAAAAGATGAAAAAAAAAACACACAGAAGCCAGAGAAAACTCGCTGTTTGTTTGTCATTCTCGTGCTTTGTGCGTCACTTAAATCGAGCTCGCGTCATCGTCACACGGTTTCTATGTGTGTGTGTGTGTGTGTGTGTGTGTGTTGGAAAAACAATAAAATGCTGAAATTGTCGGGATTTGACCCTTTTTTTTTTTTAAACAGGTGAAAACTTTTGACTTTTACCGATGACACATTGACTTCAGATTAGAAATTTTATGAGAAAATTTGACTTTGTATCCAACATTCAAACTGCAGTTTTATACGAAAACAACAGATTTAAGGAACTTGTTTCAAGTCTCAAAACCGAAATAATAAGTCAAGATATGCTCACCTGAACCTCTGACCCCGATTTTCTTTTTTTTTTAAGTAAAAACTCAAAATGATTTCTGTGAATATTTTATTTCACAATCAGCAGATGAATATGAAAAGGCACCATGAGGACTAAACATACAAATATCTGCGGTGAGTTTCTGGCTGACGTGACGACACTTTAGAACAAACGACAGCGCAGCTACGCTAACGTGCCTCATTCATGTTGCTACGGTAACGGGACGTCCTTTAACTTCCTGTACAAACATCACGTTGGTCACTTTTCGTCTACGGAATCTAAATCAACATGTTGGACGCTCGTGTCCGGCACAAACACGAGGGGGGCGTGTCCGCTGATCTGTCAATCAGACCCTGAATCCGCCAGATTATTCACAAGGGAAGAAAGGCCTTTCATGTGAAACGCCTGGACAGGAAGTGCTGACCTGACTGCTGTGGGCGGGGCCTGAGGACACGCCTGACCTTGGACAGAATCGTATTGAATTGTTAATGTGCAAAAAAAACGCTGATCATCCAATCAATCGATCACATGACCAGAAACTCTATCCTTCGTGAAATGACTTTTGGTGTAACAAGAACATGAAGAGAACATTTACTTGGAATATTATCAATAACAGGTATCCATCAGTTTGTGTCTTAAGAGTTAAAGTTTGTTTTGTGGCTAAATGGGCGTGGTCCACCGCCACCTGAGAGCGTGAGGAGGCGGAGCTCAGTGGGCGTTGCCTTCGTCAAAAGACTCCACCCCCGAATCACAGGTGATGGCCGAAAGCTTCTCCTGACGCCTTCTCATGATTTCCTGGAGCTCAGAGCCAGAACTCCTCTGGAGAGAGAGAGAGAGAGAGCGAGAGAGAGAGAGAGAGAGCGAGAGAGGGTTAGAAACAGAGACACAGTGAGACATTGATCTCTGGAGACTCTCGTGGAACTGATCACGTGATCAAAAGTTTGAAGGAATTCTTTCATTTTGTCCATTTCCTGCTTGAGGACGGACTTCCTGTCTGTGTAGATTTTCAGAATAAAAGGCCCACGCGACCCTCACCTTCGGACTCACCGCATGGTGTCATACGTCCTGCTTCTCTGCGATTGGCTGAGAACCAGAGACGTCACACTGTCGCCCGTGATGTCACAGACTAATAAGTGAGAGCTCACAAAGAGATTTCTACCGAGAGTCTCCACTTGACCTTTGACCTTCGGGTCGAAGCGTCTGATTGGTCACCAGGTGATAGACGCCGTGCAGAGCGGGAATGAGGCATGCTGGGTAATACGACTAACTATTTTCTATACATAATTGAATAAATGTCATGTATTTCCTAATAATATTAAGAAAAGGTTTTCTATTTTTTTATTATTATTTATTTAAAATCTAAACTGGAACCACTTTTTAAATCTAGTACCAAACAACGCTAATCAACATTACGCTAACATCCACAGATCAACATCCTGGTCTCTAGAGGGGCAAACAGGAAGTGCAGCTGCTTCATTCAGGGAGTCTTTTTATAAACAGCAGGAAGTTAAACTGGCGCCGCCTTAAATAGGCAAAACCTCATTCTGAAGGCCAGATTCACAAAGGACTGGGTTTTAAAATGTCACCTGGGCCTGGAGTCCAGACTCCAGGTCCTGTGACTCTAAATCAGGTTCCGATTGTGGTCTGACCCACTTCCTGTGAATCTGGCCTCAGAAGACCAACATGTGAGGAAGATACCTGAACCGCGAGGAGACGAAGAGGCTCAGAAGAAAACCTGCAGGTGGAAAAAGTTTGTTCACAGATCGGAAACAGAAAGAGCCTCCGCGTGGTGGTCGTTTCAACCACAACGTGTAGTACACAGCAAAGCATCATGGGAGTTTCAACCGAATCAGCTTCGAATCTGCAGTCTGATCCTCCTTCCCGAGTGATGGAACCACGCTCGTGGTGATGAACCCATGAATTAAGGTGAATGAGTGAAGCTCTCACCTCCAGAGCAGCTTTCTGCACCGTCACCTGGCTGAAGACGCGAGCTCCGTCATCGGGACAAACCGTCTTCAGCTCCTCTTTGTTCAGAGAGAACAGCTGAGCTCCGGTCAGGACGCCCAGGCTGGTGATGGTGCTGCGGCGGCGGCACACACGCACGCGCACACGCGCCCACACACACACACACGCGCGCACACACGCACGCGCACATGCACACACGCGCACCCACACACACACACACACACGCACACACGCGCACACGCACACACACGCACGCGCACATGCACACACGCGCACCCACACACACGCACACACGCGCACACACGCACACACGCGCACACGCACCCACACACGCGCACACACCCACGCATACGCACACACACACACGCACACACGCACACAGGCGCACGCGCACACACCCACGCATACGCACACGCACACACGCACACGCACACACGCACACACGCACACACGCACCCACCCACACGCACCCACACACACGCACAAAACAAAACTTGGAACCATGATCCAAAACATAACAAAGTGATATTGGAGCGGATAACTCACACGGGGCTGAAGCCTTTGGCGTCGAGCCACGCCTTCACTTCCTCCGGCGCGGAGTCGTACGTGATGCTGATGGACGGCAGGACGGCGCCACCGCGGGGGGGCGGAGCCTGAAGCTTCTTTTGAGCGCTGCGTCCCAGAGTCAGTCTGTGGATCAGCTCGTCCTGGACCTCCTCCATGTTGGACTTCCTGCCTGCAAAGTTCATGGCATGGGTCACTTCCTGTGACTGACGGAGGTCAGGAGGTCCTCGTGGCCTTGAACCGCACTCACGGTTAGAGGGCGGCGGCGGCCTCTGGTTGCTGTGGTCCCTCAAGGCGATGCCCGGCAGCTCGCCGGACGCGGGCTCGGGGGCCGGAGGTGGCAGCGGCGGCGTGGGGAGGCGGACGGGGGCCGGGCTAGGGGCCGGCGGGGTGGGGGCGGGAGGCACGGGCGTGACCGGAGGCCGAGGGGGGATGTAGTCCGCCCTGCTGGTCTGTTTCTGTAGAAACACAGCCAACACGCTCAGGGACTCAGCGGAGGAACTTTGAGCCAAAATGGCGTCTTCCGTTCCTTTACCTCGTTCAACTCTCCCAGTAACTGCTGCTCACGTTAAAAAAAACAACAACACGGCGGTGGTGAGCGGACGACTTGAAATCTTCACCACACTTCAAACTCACCGCAAACTAGCGAGCGCCACAAGGCCACGCCCCCTCCTACCTTAAACAACTCAAACTCCTTCTTTGGCATCATGAGCTTCATCAGAGAGAAGAAAACAAGCTTTTAACGAGCAGGTGGATGACAGCTGTGGTGGGCGGAGCCTGTGCTTCCGGTACCTGGATGGTGTGGCTGTAGACGGGTTCTCCTCGGCCCGCCGGGTCCACGGCCTTGGTCACCTCCAGGATGTTGTTTGGCACGTAGCCCGAGGCTCCGCCCCCATTACGCACCCGCCACCACTGCTTCCTGTCGTCCAGGACCTGGAGGGACGTTTCCGACGGCTTTATTAAATATTCACAAATGGAGTTTGGTGGATTGTGGGTAAAAAAAAAAAAAACGACCAAGCGGGTTTACCTCCACCAATTCGTCTTTGAGAACCGAAAGCTCCGTGTCGTTCCTCGCCACAAAGTCGTATTTAGATTTGGCAAAAACCTCCGGTGGGATTCTGCTCTCGGAGTGAAAATCCCCAAAAAAGCGCCCAATAACGGATCAGTAGAATCAGTTCAACATCATTGCTCCATTTTTGGTAAATAATTGAAATAATTTTGTCTTTTTAAATCAAAACTAAGACATATAATAACAAAGGATTTTGCGGAAGATAGGAACACATGATCAAGTAAAGTGGGAGGAGTTCTCCTGCTCGTCATGGCGACCGTTACCGGTCAACGCGGCGAGTGACGGCGTGTTTTAAAGCAGCCACGGCCGTTTCCTGATCCAGGATCTGCGTTGGTTTGTAGGCGGAGTCTGTGAGGTCGTAGCCGTCTGCAGGAGGGGGCGTCTGCGCAGCCGCCTGCTGCGCACACACACACACACACACGCGCGGTTAACCAGGTGGACTCGGAGAGGTCATGTGACTGATGCGACTCCGCCCACCTCCAGCTCCTCTCCTCTCTGGTTCTCGGCGAGACTCTCAGCCAGACGAGTCACTTCCTGTTCTCGACCGGGCGTTGCCGCGGGCAACGCCGGCGGCTGCCAGCCGTCACGGAACGTCAACGCACAGGAAGGAAAATAATGATCCCTGGGCCACTCCAGCCTGAAGACAAGGAGACGTTATTAACTTCCTGTTATCTTCATCGCCATCGTCTTCCTCACCTGCTCTTGGTCCAGCCGTCTCCCAGGGCGACCCACAGGTGTCTCTCCTCGGCGGATCCGGAGGCGTGGAGGAAGTCGATGGCGTCCCGGGTCAGCAGAGGAACCACGACACTGCGAGCCAAGTCCACGCTGCCCGAAGCCTGGATCACCTGGGGGGGAGGAGTCAGAGTGAGGCCACGCCCCCACATGTACACAGGCTTCCAGACGAGTTCACTTCAGAGGCCTGGCTCTCAGGATTTTAGGTCAAAGGTTAAATTGTGACGTTGCGCATGTGAACACGAATGAACTGACCATCCTCAGAGGCGTGAACAGGAAGTGAACCAGGTCCACGGCGCTGGGGTTCTGGATTTGATCCCTCAGCTTCCCCTGAAGAAACACACACACACACACACATGAGGACGCGGCACGCGCCACACGCCACGCGCCACGCGCCACGCGCCCGTGTTCGCACCAGTTGGTTGAAGGCCTGTTTGAACTTCTGCAGACACTGGACGAACTCGTCCTCTCCGGGAGGTTTGGAGCGCAGAGTCAGGACGCCGTCTGAGGATTAGGACACGTAGGAGGAGGTCACATGACTGGACGCGTCATACCACAGGGATAAACAGGAAGCGTAAAGGACGCCTGACCTCCGGGACCTTTCTTCTTCCCTTTCTTGACCTTCTTCCTCTTGGAGAGCTCGTGGAAGGCCTCGGCAGACTTCTGGACTTTGGTGACGAAGAACTCGATGTCGTCCAGGACGTGGTTCAGGATTTGCTTGGAATCGGGAGAAAGGTTTTGTATTTATTATTTCTGAAAGGAAATGTCAATCTTTCCTCTGGGAACCCACCACGTCTCTGTCCACCCTCTCCGTCGTCACCGGCTCGTCCTCGTCCTCCGTCCTCCCTTCACCTGAAAACACAAACAACCAATCAGCGTGGAGGCCGCACCTCCGGCAAGTCTGTGATTGGTCGATTTTCATCTGGCAAATGGCAATCGCCATGTCTTCAGGACATTTTAAGAGACGTTTTAAAGTGAATAACAAAACCCCCTACGCACAGTCTTGCTGCTCATTGGTCCACGCCGACCAGGCGGCCGCTCGGCTCTTCACGTCCAGCTGATTGGTCGAGGCGGGGGGTTGGGGGGCGGGAGCAGGGGGAGGAGGCGGGACGAGGCCGTCGCTCTTCAGGATCATCCTGCGGACAGACGGAACGGGCCAATCAGACGACGGCGCCGTGAACAGGAAGTGTCACCGCTAAAGGGAGGGGCGTACTTCAGAGCCTCGGGTCTCTTCTTCACTTTTCCTCCTTTGGCATCCATCACGGCGCTCTCGATGTCTGCGTGGATCAGGTTGGCCTGGGGGCGGAGCCAGGTCAAAGGTCATCAATAATCTCCTCCTCAATCATTATTAATTGAAGACCGGGTAATATGTTAATGACCTTGATGTCGTCGCACTGGAACAGGTGCAGGTCTGGTTTGGACTGACCCGGGTCTTTACACACCAGAGCCAAGATGGAGTCGTAGTTGCAGGAGTTCATCACGGCCTGAACGTGCTGCAGCGTCCCCACCGGGAAGTTCTCCAGCTCCAGCTGAGGAGACACGTGAGGCGTTCAGGGTCTTTGTTTACATTCGCACGCACACGCGCGAGGCGTTAATCTGTCATCTGTAATCTAACAGTTGATGCGTTCAGGGCCTCCGTTCACTCAGACGAGGCGTTCGGGGCCTCTGTTCGCACCCGAACTCACACAGACGAGGCGTTCAGGGCCTCCGTTCACTCAGACGAGGCGTTCGGGGCCTCAGTTCGCACCTGAACTCACTCAGACGAGGCGTTCGGGGCCTCAGTTCACTCAGACGAGGCGTTCAGGGCCTACGTTCACTCAGACGAGGCGTTCAGGGCCTCCGTTCACTCAGACGAGGCGTTCAGGGCCTCAGTTCGCACCTGAACTCACTCAGACGAGGCGTTCAGGGCCTCCGTTCACTCAGACGAGGCGTTCGGGGCCTCCGTTCACTCAGACGAGGCGTTCAGGGCCTCCGTTCACTCAGACGAGGCGTTCAGGGCCTCCGTTCACTCAGACGAGGCGTTCAGGGCCTCAGTTCGCACCTGAACTCACTCAGACGAGGCGTTCAGGGCCTCTGTTCGCACCTGAACTCACACAGACGAGGCGTTCAGGGCCTCTGTTCGCACCTGAACTCACACAGACGAGGCATTCGAGGCCTCCGTTCACTCAGACGAGGCGTTCAGGGCCTCTGTTCGCACCTGAACTCACACAGACGAGGCGTTCGAGGCCTCCGTTCACTCAGACGAGGCGTTCGGGGCCTCAGTTCGCACCTGAACTCACACAGACGAGGCGTTCATGGCCTCCGTTCACTCAGACGAGGCGTTCAGGGCCTCCGTTCACACTGCAAGCTCCCAGCTGATGCTGCACTCACCTTGGTGTCCTGGTCGATGAGGCTGACGCTTTTCTCCTCCACCTGCAGCAACATCTCCTGAGTCCAGACTCTCCCTTTGGCGTCCAGCAGACGCAGACGTCTGATGCCGTCGTCCACGGTTACCATCCCGTCTTTGCGGTCCAGCGCGAACGACGTCAGATGCTGACGGGACAACGAATGCGTTCAGTCACTCATTCACGGGGATGAAAAGGAGGAGGAGGAGGAGGTGCGGGACGTCTCACCTCCACGTGATACTGGGACGTGTCCGTCAGGCTGTTGATGCTGTTCTTGGTGAAATGTTTTCTTTGTTCTAATTGAAAATATAATATGATATTATACAACATAAAGAAAGGCTCGGAAAAAAAAGAGCGGGACATAAACGTCAAGGTCAAACAGGAAGTGCAGGGGACAAACGGAGCAGATGAATGTCAGTGAACGCATCGCGGTCCAGCTATTGTTTCCAAGAAAGGAGTGAATCGCAGCTGGGATCGGGCAACGCCATTCACAGGTTGGTGGTGCCGCGTGTGCCCTTCACTGACATCGGGACATTTTGAAATGACGTCAACAGAGCAAAGACAAAACACGCCAATGGACTCACTCCGACTTTTCTTTTTATGCTTAGAGGACGAACGCAGGAAATAGATTTGATCGGATCCTTAACGAGGAGAAACCAAAGAAGCAAACGCAGATTCAACTTTCTGGACAAATTGTGGACACGCGAGACAGGCTGGTGGGGGGGGGGGGGGGGGGGGGCTGTCTCTTATACACATCTAGATGTGTAGAAGAGCCAAACCCCCTGCTGTGTTAAAAGTGCTG